>JAPYZA010000584.1:0-27255 GCA_030522685.1 Eupelmus azureus | reverse complement strand
TATATATTTATATTTATTTATTGACCATCTACTATACAATGTCTCAAGCATTTACTATAGTACGACAGATCTAGCTACGTACAATGCAAATGACAATCTTTTCGGCATGTGCACCTGTGGATTTATTTACTGTGTATAATACGTATATATATAATTTTTTTAACTAATGAGGTCGTGATCGTGCTCACATACATATCAATAAAAGAACTCTTATCAGTCAGACAACTCTTACCATTCACACAAAGAGCTCTGGTAATGTTATTTATAATTTATATATGTATAATTTTTTTAAACACTATGCAATTCACCTTTCACTGCTATGCAATGAGTTTCCAGAGTTGTTTTACAATTAATTCCTTTGCGGATGTTCAATTCAAAATCTTACAGTTAAGTATCAGATTTATAATAATGTATCACTTAAAATTTTCAATACCAGAAATTTTTAATTATTAAACATTCGCTAAGGCATTTGTGTATTTGTATTTACAATTTTCGGTCAGATTATTCATTATTTCACTTTTTCGCTATGATTTGTCTATTGAATCCAAACAAGTGGACATACCTGATGTCGTCAAATAGATGAAATGGTGGTTACTTATACATGTGAGTTTTTACATCATTTACTTTATAGTAGACACATGTAAATTACAGTCCTTTTAATTTAAACATTGCATGACAATGTTATATTAATTTTGACATTGATGAGAGAGTACTTTTGAAAATGAAAATGCAGGACAATAAACTATTGTCTAAATAGTTATTTCAGTAAAATACAAATATAATCTAGCTTGAATAAGCTCCAATATTATATTTTATCAGAATATTGTTTAAATAAATGACTACATAAAATGTTTAAATAATTTTTGTTATAAATAAAAATATATTTTTAAATCGTCCGTCATTTAATCTTTTAAGACATTAAAAAAAAAATATAGTAATTAAGTTTTTCTGCAATTTTAAAATATTCAAATACTTTCCCATCAATTTATATCTTATTAATCATAAAATACATTGAATACTGTATAATGTAACATAAATTAAAGTGTTTATTTTATATAAATGCTGACAAAAAGTGAATAAACAATATGGGTTTTGAAGAGAGTGTAAAAGGTGTAATCCCGGAAGTTAAGTGGAACTTTATTTGTTATATAAAGATTTGCAAGTCTTATTTTTCTCATTTTAGTAATGAGTTGAAAGAAGGTAGATGAGATATTTTCACGTGTTCAAAATGTTTTGTAACACAGCCAACGATTGATTTACCGCATTTTTATATTAGAATACAGAGTCCGCCGTGCACTGGACTAAATAACGTTTTTACCCATATGGAAAAAATGTACAGTAAATTGTATACAAAAAGATCGTCTTATCGTAAAGTTATATATACAAACAATATATTAACGCAATCTTAAATAATACTGCTAAACAATACAATATGGTATAATAATAAAATTATATTATTATATAAATTTAAAATTATAAGATTCAATTACAAATTTGAAGTAAACATAGTTGTAAAACAGTAATCAATGCAAACCGATTTACGCAGGCATCAAACAGATTTTGACTAGAAACTATTTTTTGTGCCTCAATAAATGTTCAATGTATCTATGTTCATTTTAAAAGCGTACGTACTACAATTAATCTGATTATTCCTGTGTAAAAGAAAAGAATTATAAGTAATCACCATTATAATTTTTAATATTAAAGTCATTGTAACAAATACTATAAAATATCAATATAAGTAAATTTTAGTTTACTTTTAAAATGCACATAGTACATAAAACTAAAAAAAAAAAATTATATGCAGCACGCGCAAATTACATGCGTGAATATATTGGACAGAATCTGGCAAAGATTATATTATTTGAATAATTTAAGAATAAATTATTATTTTAATATATTGTGTTAAACTAGTATAAAATAAGCAATGTACATAAAAATAAATGTCTTATTAAGATGTTCATAATTAATTTTTATGATTTTATGGTTTATTTACTTTACCAGATCTGTAAAAATATAAAAACCGTTTATAATCACGACGCTAATTACTTTTGGTTACAGACGTTTTAACGCATATTATTATCTAATCTCCTTCATTTACGACAAGCAGAAATAATAATGTACATACATGTATAAACATGAAATGATAAATTCCACTTATTTAAATATTAAACATTTTTACTAAAGATTAAGAATGAGTTTGTCATTTTACCTTGAGGATTACAAACAGTTAAAAGGTATTTAAAAAAATATAAATATGAGCATTATTTTTTTTACTTATTTTAAGTAATAAATTGTTTAAAAAATTGTTCACTTCAGTAAAGTAATAATTAATTCTTCTGAAATACATATTAAAAAATGCAATACTCACGAATAAAATGATTTTCTGATATTAAAAAATGTAATAATAAAAATAATCTTTTTAATACTTATAACAACTATTTGAGAATAAAAGAAAAGTATTGGATGATAATCTTTTTTTTTATCCCAATAATGTATTAATTTAAAAATCCTCAAAAGCAAAAAACAAGAGACCTAATTTAAGCTATATTTCTAAGTATGTCAATTGTCATACTTTATGAACAATGATTACAAGTTGTGATTGTGATAATATTTGCACATATCTACATATTTTATCAATTATTATATTCAAACATCGACCGTTAAACTTTTTGCCTAAAAGTTTTACATATATACGTACTTTTCAATCAGCACATTAGTTTGAATTTACAGTTCGAATTTCTAGAATGCAACTCTCACCTCGTTTGGAAAACTTAATACATAAAAATTTGTGCCTCAAAACTGGAACATTTCACAATTGACTTATCGCCTTTGTTATATTAAAAGAACAATCCATCGCGGTGTCGACGAATATTTAGGACCAAATCTCATCTGAAGTCATTTCGAGCTTTACACAAAATATATTGCACCCAACCATGTCATTAATATATTTCTAATTGTTAAATTCACAGTTTCTCCTGCAATGAGATAAGTGAAAGTTCTCATTTCACAGGTTTTATATATTTCGTAAATCTTCTTTCTATACTATAACTTGTAAACACCGTGTGAGAATTTTATTTTATATTTATCTCCATTGCTCATAGTGTCGCTATTAGAAACTATGGTTTTCAATGTTTTCTATGAAGATACAGTATTGTCTATTATAGTGTTTAATATTCTTTTTAAACTCTTAAGCCTCAAGGTTGACACAAAACATTTTTTAACTACGTGTTCTATTCAACAAAAATTATTTTTATTTTATTCCTTAATTAAAGGCTGCAGGCTTTCATTTTTGTGAACTATTTGCGAAATTTGTTTAACAGCATTATTTTAGTATCTTTTGTTGACTTTACTAATAAAAAAAATCATTGTGTCGCATCTCCCTTGTGGCTAAAATAATTTATATATATACGAAATTATACTAATAATTATGTAATAAACTAAAACTTCTAGTATTTTTTGTCAACAAAAGTAAAAAATCTATAAATGTAGTCTAACACCATTTTTCATCTAATCAAAAAGTATCTCTAGGAATTCTATATATAAATATATATGTAAATAAAAATCACTTCCATCATTTTCCAACACACAGAATTACGTGTGTGGAAAGTAAAAATCACAGATAAATAATGATTAACGTCTCTTTTGGTTGTTACAGCAAGTGTGATCTTGTATAAGAAAAAGTTTTACCACAAAGCAGACTAGTATAAAATTGTATTACAAAAAGTAATGGATTACTGAGTTTTTCGATCAGTGCCCACTCATCGATTTTTACTTTCCGCATAATGTTCATTTGATGCAATAATGAACTGCTCAATTCGCTACTTTTTTTTTATCTTCCAAGAAATCTGTTAGCGAATTTCCATTAATTTAAACTGTTGCAACGCATATTTACATGAGGACTAAATTAACAATATTCGACAGATTTATCGAATTCTGTACTGGAAAGAAAATTTTCAAATAAGAAAACTTAATTTGTTCATCTTATGTCTATGTACAAATCATCTAAACCTTTTTCTAAATTGTCGCACTTATATTGCAATCGATGATAATATTGTTCCATTAAGTGCTACTCTCAGTCGAGTGTTGAGAGTGTAATGATGAGTAGCAACCTTGACACACCCGTACTGGTTTCAAAATACCTAATCTCGAAATTTTCGATTCAAACCTGCTGCATCTATAAAAATAAAAAAAATCGTAAGTACAAGGTAGTGATATAATTATTAGTATTATTATTAATATTAATATTACTATTATTATATTAATATTAACTGATATAAATCCTTATTAAAAAATTGAAGATTAAATTGTCATTTACGAGATTTTGATATAATTTTTATATTCTAATTAATTTGTAATAAATTTTCGATATTTACTTAGAACAAAATACTTGTCCGCAATTGCGACAGTGATGTCTCCTTTCATAAAGATTAAATTTAACTCCACAACCAACACAAGAATCGGCTCCTTCATCTTTTAACCAGTGATCTGCAACAGTTCGACCAGGTTGTTCACAAACACTCCATGAAAAGACGCGTCCCCTTGTGTCGCCAACATAAACCGTTCGATGATCCCTTTGAAAAATAATATTTAAATTAATTAATTTTTTTGTTAAATGTTAAATTTGTTAAATTAATAATTGATATTATTACCTTGAAACGGCTAATGCTGTAATTGATGCAGGTTCAGCATTGTCTTTTCTATCGTAGGCAGTGTGCATTGTCAATTTGCTTCTAAATACCAATTGTCGTTGCCACTTAAATCCTTCTCTCAATATATTTTGTGGATTGATACGTTTTGGTTTTGTATCGGCCTCTGTGACAACAACAAAACTATCTGTAAGGCTTGTATCACTTTTACTAGTTCTCATTGCAGTTTCCGAATCCGCAGCATTACTTGCACTTTCACTGTAATTAAAATAATCATTATAGTATTATTTTTCCTTTATTTAATGAAGTTAAGTTAATGAAAGTATTATTTTTAAATATATTATTTACATAATTTGAGTTCCTTCGCTATCAGCGCGTCCACCTCCTTCACTTTTTCTAAATAATGGGTTACCACGACTTTTTCTTCTCAATACTACAGTTGAAGCATTACAACTTTCTAGTTTGTTCACAGATCCATTACTTGATTCATTATCAGAACACTCTTCCTTTTCTTCGTGTGATCTAGCTGCTTCCTTCGGATTTTCTGCCTCTGATAAGCTGCTTTCAGATCCACTTTTTGCTAGAATTCCTTTAAAAAAATTGATTTGTAAATTATTTTTTCTTTTTCTATTTCTAAGTACCAACAATAAAGATAATTTTACCTGATCCTTCATTTGATATACTCATTTGTTTAACTAGTTCATGAACCCGTTTCTTAGTCGTTTCTTTTTTATTTTCTTCCTTGACAGATTCTTTTTTCTTATCTTTGTTTGATTCAATTTCTTCTATCTTATCTTCTTCCGCCGGTACTTGTACATAATCCATTGACCACATCTTAACATAAACATTTATATTAAACATTCCAATATAGAATATTAATTTTTAAAAATCAATACTCACTCGAGCCACTCCATCAGTGGAACCTGTCATAATAACATTTTGTGAATCCCATTCATGAGTCTGACTAAATGCTACGCACAATATTTGTTGCATTCTATCAGCTCTTCCAACACAAGTATTTACACTTGCTAATTCTTCACCATTTATACTCCACACATGCAACCATGTTGCTGCACAAGTTGCAATATCTCCCTGTGAAAATACAATTTATAATTCTTTTTCTGCATAATGCAATCTATGTACTAAATTTTTTATTTATAAACGCTTTTACCGTTAGATCATTTATTGCAACTGCAGCAACAGGCCCTGCATGACCCCGTAGTTGACGAACAAACAAACATCTAGAAAGATCCCAAATAATTGCTGTACCATCTCTTGATCCAGATACAATAACATTGTATGCAGGGCTCGAAGCTAAACAGGTTACAGCATCAGTATGACCATATAGGCACTGTTTAATTGAAAGTTGTCGTTTAGCATATTCCCAAACGGTTACAACCTAGGAAACAGATATGAGTTTTAAAAATATTCTAATGTCTAATGTCTAATTGTAAAAATATAAAAATTTTAATGTCCAAATTATGTATTCGTGACTTACAGAGCTAGTACCAGCAGTTACAATCAATTTTGAAGATGGACATACACATGCTACAATCTCGCCACTGCTTTGCATCATTGTTTCACAGACAAATATGGCTTTATCACTATCATAATTTCCAACTCTTAAAGAATGATCAGCAAAACCCCATGCAACGTATTTATTATATGATGGTGGAATTAAAGTTTTATTTTGTTCAACAGCTAACACAGCCTTATCAACATGTAATATTTGACCAACTGGACCTTTTAATTCTAAAAATATACATATACAATGAATATAAAATAATGCATTTATATAAAAAGAAGTAAAAGTAATATTATATAAATATTAATAACCTTTAATTGGCTGAAGTGAAGGTTTTAAATTATCTAAATTATGGAAAAATAAACGGTCAGAAGTTGTTATACTTAGGCCTGGAGTAATTGGACCAGGATCGATTACACTAGTCCGTTGAGTCATTTTCTTTGCTGGATGTGGCTTTTTGAACAGTTGTTTTGGTATTTGACCAAAATTGTTGATGAAACCAATTGTTGCATTTTTCTTTAACGGATCATCAATGCTGAAAATTGATAGAGAAATTATTGATGTTTCTCAGATCAAAAACTTCGATACTAATTTGGCACTGAAATCTACTTCTAAATTTACTCCACATTAATGCTAAATCATTACTGAATTAGATCAGAATAAATATCAATTTCATGAGTAAAGTTAAACTCTTAAATTATTATTTTTTATCTTAACAGTTTACACTGTTGCAAAATAGTTATTTTCGATACAAGTGCGAGAAAGTGATTTTAAGATCGTGTATACTTTTGCGCCCGAGCGGAGCGAGGGTGAAAAGGCCACACGAGGTTGAAATTACTTTCTCTCTCGAGTATCAAACACAATTTTTCCGCACGACGTGCGTAAAGCTCGTTTTAGCGTCATGCATTTTTTCCGAGGGCGGAAAATATAGTAAAAGTAAATACAGTAAATGTAGTTAATACAAAATTTCTCTTTATATAAAAAGTAGATAATTTGAAGGGCGGGATGCCAGAAGGCTTTACACACGAGCGAAAAACAAAAATAGTCAGAGGCAATGAATTTTCGAAGTTAACAAATTGATTGCTAAAAAAAACTATGAAACTATGACCACTTACTGGTAATACTTACTGGTATAACTAAGACTGATTTTTTTTTCTTTATTAATATAAATAATTCTATATAAATCTAAAATATAAAAGCACATACTTATAAATGTCAACATTCCCTTCGTAAAAGAGATGATGGAAGACGTTGACAGCATCTACTGCCGCTGGACCATTCTGTTTGTACCCAAATATTAAGTCGATCCATTGATGAAGATGCTGAGATACATAATCACATTCTAATGCAAGTCTATGACCTCTTATAAATTCACGAGGATCTTGTTTAGCCCATGGTGGAAGAACAATGTCACCAAGTTGAACACCACTTTGCTTAGAACCTATTTTATGAGTTAAAATTGTAAGATCAAAAATATGTAAGATTTAATTAATTAAACTTTAAATTATAAAGTTAAATTTTACCTAAATCAAAATTATTTGAGTTAATAAGAAACTCTGGTAAGTAAAAAAACTCAGGTATGAGTTCTTTAACATCAGCCATATTGTGTTTTGATGCTGAAAGCCAAGCTTCTTTTATACTGTTAAACATTCTGTCTGCCAAATCAAAATGACCACCCTAAATTAAAAAGAATATATATTTTAAACGGTGCTTCAGAAATAAATTGAAATACGAAATGATGCTAACAAATGTAGCAAAATGTAGTTATAATTTATTTTTTTATTTTTGTTTTTTTTTGTCTAAGCATTTCTTCAATAATTTTATTAAATAGCGTCGTCAAACGAAAGAAAAAATATTAAATACTTGAAAAAATTACTGAAATAAGTTGATTTTAAATATTATATTAAAAAACATCAGATGTAAAAATATGTTTTTTAATTATAATTACAAAATAGTTTTAAAAAGAGAAGTAGTTATTTCTTAAAACATAAGCATTGAAATAATTTTTAAAACAGCGTGGTTCGTTGAAGACCCTTTCATTGATCAACAAAAAAAAAATTAATTAATTACTACATCTGTAAAGAGCGAAATTTTACTATCCCTTTATAAAAAATGAATGTCATTTTATAATTGACTGTCTATTTGTCATCTGATTGGCCAAGAAGATGCGTTCTATTAATTTTTTTTTTTTTTTTTTTTTTAAAATTTTTTTTTTTTTAAATTTTTTTATTTCCGTTGACAAATGTAATCCTAGCTAACCTAAATTCCGCTTTAGCGTACATATGATCTAGTAGTATTAAAATTGTAATGTGAGCTTAACATTTTTGCATTTTTTAGGTTTATATTTTTTCTATACTTTTTTCCAATTTAAAAAAAAAATTTATGTTTTGAGAAAATCATAATAATAATGGATATTACTAACTTGCAATCTAAGAAAATGTTGAGTAAATGGCTCCATTCTAACGAGATATGAACATACTATCATAGCAGAGGAATAGTGAGTTCCATAATGATATGGTGGAGTTTCTCCATGTGGATCATCCCATTCTTTGTACCTATTTATCACAATATATAACAATAAATTAATCGAAAAGAAGCATGTAAACTTTCTTATTGTTTTTATATGAACCTTTTTCTAAATTGTAAAAGCCTTTCAGGACTTTGTGCACCCATTGGTTTACCGAAATCTCTAAAAGTTGCAGGATCAGCAAGATCAAGCTCTTCACTATCGTAATCTGCTAGAATCCACGGGAAAATGGGATACTGCATTAAATCATTATAACTTCGTCCAGCTAATGTATTTAAATGCATTAGATACTGGAAATTCGAGATTTCGCCTCTCTAAAATTATAATATTTTCTATTTTAATAGATATTTTTTAATAGAAAAAATATTTTTTTTTTTTAATAGGTATACACACCACCCATCGTTGTGTAACTGATGTTTCACCAATAAGACTTGAAAGTAATCCTGTTGCTTGTTCTACATTAGCAGTTCTTTTTTGCCCAGCGACAGATTGTTGAGCACTATCAGCAATGGCAGTGGCAAAAGTCATAAATCTTTGATAAACTTTATTTCGCACTTTTCTTGGAAAAGCAAGTAAATAGTTCCGACCATCTCCGCTAAATACTTCAAGAGCCATTGGTTGTAATAAATATCTTCTTTTATGCACTTCCCTAAAATTAAATTATTACATAACTAAAACTGTCAACTTTATATATTAAATATTCCTCTGATTAATAAATCCAATATCTTATGTTGTACCTAATATCTTCGTAATTGAACTTTGAACACTGTCTCATTGCACGTGATCTCCTTGGTGAACCGGGCGAAGGCAAAATAGGTTCATAAGCATCCGGTAAACTTTCAATATCACGTATTTCTCTTGATTTTAATAAAGTAAATCCATCAATAACATAAAAGTGTTCTTTTCCAAATAGCAGCAACCCTTCGGTCGTATCTAAACCTTGTATCCTGGCGCATCTAAACATGTGGCTTATCTGTAAAAGGAAAATCATGATGTAAAAGCATAAATTATTTTTTCAACATTCACGTCACAAAGTTCGCTTTTGCAAATTCATTTTGGAGCCATAATTTTGTAGCTTACAATGTTGAAATATAATGTTCGTCTCTCGAACTTAACGATTTGGGGTCTCGAATGATTACGGTTTAATTGGACGAGCTTCGCAAAATCGTAGTTTTGCGTCCTACAGTGACGAAAAATACTAACCGCGCTAGAATAATATTTAAAAATACAAAAAATGAATAATTTACCTTTTCATGTTCTTCTAGTAACCGCAGAAGAGTCTGATTATCTGGAATGCCTTGATTATTTTCTTCCTCTTGTTCAGTATCTTCTGTAGTTTCATCTGGTTCACTAGCATGTCTCTCTAACGTGCAAGGTACCATTGGCGGTTCACTTTCTGTCGATGTTTCATTCACATTTAAAGGTGTATCATCGATTACTGGATCTCTTTCTCGTTCAAACATTCCTGACGAATTCCCTAATTGTTTTAAATAATATTCTTTGCTATCCAAACTTGTGGCTACTTTGTACTTCAATTGTTTCTGCAAAAGAATTATATAAATTAAAATTTAAAAATACTATGAACATTTTCTGTAAGAGTATTAATCTTACGTTATCTGGATGCTCCAACTCAGGTCTATAAGGGTAATGTATATAAAATAATTCATTTTTCATCATTTTTTTGCGCATTCTACATGGACCTTCTGTCATATCAAGCATCCATTTATCAAGTATCGTAGGTGTAGGTGGTCCCCATAAACCACGTTCTCTCGTTAGTTCGGTTTCAGTTTGTAACCATTCCTAAAAAATAATAAAGTATATTATTATTTTTTTAAATATAAAAGCGCTTTTTAAGATTTTCTTAAAAATTAAAATATGACTTGTATTTTGTAAAAAATGTTTTTCACAAATTTTAATTTCTTTTTTAATTTTATATATATTTTAAATATATATTCTATTTATAATGCAATTTTTATCTAAAATAGAATTGCTTCTATAAAAGAACTCATTAGAACAGTAAGATTAATTTACATAATATTTATGTTATTTTAAATTTCTTATAAATTTGAATAACTTAGTATCAAGATTATTAAAAATTCTAAAAAAATTGATATTCCACTTTGGTAATCTTTTGTGTCAACTAACTCCGATCTCGAGCCAACCGATATCGAGAGTATCACGTCTCCGGGTCAGGGTTTTCGTATTTTGGGATATGTTTTTAAGTAGTAAGTATTGAGGAATAAACCGGCAGTACAGTCTAACGCTTTGTAACTAATTATAATATATCGGAGTTATCAGGAATGTTGCTAGATATTGTTTCTTTGAAGAATTAATAAATATTTAATTAATATTAATATTTATTTAATTAACATTTCTAATAGCTAAAAAAACTTAAAAGCTCTTAAATTAAATAAAATACTTACTTGGTATACATATCGTTGTGTATGTTGGTAAGTTTGCTGATACTGTAGTTTTCTTGTTGCCGCTAGTTCTCTTACCAATGCTACATTCTGCTCCGTCCATTGAACTACAGTACTATAATGCAATCTTAATTTTACTTTAACAGACTCTTCTTTTCTTACTTTTGTTCGACTAGCTAATCTTGTTAAGCCTCCAGTAACTTTTTGAATTTTCTGCAATAAAAAGTAAAAAATTTAATTTTGAATTGTAATCGTTCATATTAAACATCAATTAAATGATCTAATAACTGACCATTTAAATTGCTTAAGAAATTGTAAATGAAATTTAAAGAAATAAATAAACCTTTCTTCGAAAAATAGGTTGTATTTACCCTCATAGAAAAATTATCTAGTTTTATAGAGGCCGCGATTATTTAACATATAAAACTAGGCAGACCTAGACAGTAACCGGTTTAATTTCTACCAGGGCAGATAAACATGCATATTTCCTATCTTAATAGTATATCTTTTTATCATAAGTTGTCAAAAAAAAATTATTTTCTCTAATTTTTTTTTTATAAAATCTTAAAATGAAACACCTATAAACTGAATTATTAAATTTAATAAAACATTTATCACAATACAAAAGACACAACATCATGACTAAAAGTTAAACCATTAATTCATTAACTTTAACAGTTAAAGTTTTTTAAAATTCTTAACCCTGCAGCAAATAGGCGAAAATTTTTTTAAAGTAATAAAATTAAAAAATAATAATTTTTACACATTACATTATTTATAGCTGATTGAATTTGATTATGCAGTTCCCATGGGGCTCTATATGGCGCTTTTCTTTCAGAAACCACATAATTCATCCATAGCCTTTGTGCTACTTCATGCACTTGTTCTCGCACTACGGATAAATCTGGCGCTCTTTCATTTCCAACTGGAGGCTGTAGAGTTATTTTAAAAACTTCCTCTATAGCAGGTTTCTTGCACACATACAATTCTTCCCAAACTCTTGTAGCGGCTACAGCCATAAGATTATGACCTTGATGAGAAGTCAATCTATCATCGCTAGATTCAATTTGTGGATTAACATGCCACGTAGTCTTCATATTAGTATCCAACATTATTTTTATATCAGCTGTTAATTGTAGTAAACAATATGTTAAGCAGCCAATAAATTCCAGCTCGTGATTCCCAGCGCCAAACACAAGGAGCCTTTAAATATACGCAATTCAAATTATTTATTTTTAATATTAATTATTATTTATAATATAGTATGAGTAAAGTTGCACTTTACATATTTTGCATATTTTTAAAAGTGCAATTTTACGCATACGCATATCATAAAATATTGTTCGCAAAATGCGCGTTAACTTCTCATCCGCGTGTGATTCCGAATCACTTGGGCCGGCTTCGCCGACCCTCGTGCTTTACGCCCTTGTTACGAAAACTACTATTTTAATATCAACTCATAAAAAATACTTTTTTCATAGCAAATGTAAACGTAAAAATTCGCATTGTTTTTAATGATTGAAATTTTACTTTGTGAAACTTTATACATACTTCTTAACTTCACGAACTGTACCCGTAAAGTTTGATCTTATGCGTTATATATAATTGTAACCAATAAAGATAATACATAAACTCATGCTTGACTAATAGAGTGAAAAAAAAGCACATTGATCGTCGCATAGGGACGAGTTTTTTTAATCCTTATGTGATCAATGTAATTGCTCAGATCACACTTGGTACGCTATTTCACGCCCTAATAATTAATTAATAGTACTTTGTTAAACAAGAAAATAAAATCGGAGTTTTTTATATAAGGATTGTGTTCAAGGATCAGTAGCCAAGGATACCGAAGACACCCAAGACTCACGCAAACTCAAATCATTATCTAAATCTGAAAACTCCTTTCTTCTCTTGTTATACATAGTATTTTTTCTAATAAGTGCCAGGGTTGTAAATTTTTGTAATTGAGAAATAATAATTAAAGAATTAACATTTATTTCTTAATTGTAGACTAGTTTAATTGAGAAATAAAATTATTTCTCAATTCAACTTTTCTACAATTAACAATTAAAATTATTTCTTAATTAAACTTTTATACAATTAAGAATTAAAAAATCTGCTACTTTTGCCCCTTGTTGCACAATGTACTATTTTGCAATCGCTGTGCGGAAAGTTAGAACGCCGAATATCGTAAGAACAAATTTTTTGTATAAATATTCAGTAATAATAAAGGTATGTTGGTGGCAGGCGGGGGAGAGGGTCGAGGGGGCGCAGCCCCCCCCCCTCCCCGCGGGGGGTGTGATGGGGGGCGGAGCGCCCACCTCCTACAAAGTAAAAACACAAAATCATTTTTAAAAATAATTTTAAATTCTTTAAATTAATATTTTTTAATTTTTAAAAAATTTTTTAAAGATTTGAAAACATTTTAAATAACTTTATTTGCTACGGCAATTCATTCCGGAGAAATATAGTCATTTTTAGATGAATTATTTATACCTCTTTCCACTTTCTAAAAGCAAATACTTTTTTAACTAAACGAATGAATTTTCGACTTTGACATTCGAATGCAACGTTCGTGTGTAAAGAATATTTAATACACTGTTAACTGTACGTTCATTTATTCCATGTGTAAAGTGAAATTCACGCCCTATGCTTCAAAAGAACCTTGTACACTAACTTAATTAAACTTTTCTACAATTAACAATTAAATTTATTTCTCTATTAAACTATTTTACAATTAACAATTAAAATTATTTCTTAATTAAACTTTCCTACAATTGAGAATGAAATTTATTTCTTAATTAAAGCATAATTAAATCGTAATTTTAATTAATTATTTGCAACGCTGATAAGTGCGTGTTAGGCCCCTTTATGTGAATGCGAAATGAATATATAATAAAGAATTACGAGTCTTTCATTAAACGCATATAAAATAATAATAGACGTAAACTATGCAAAACAGATAAAATTAAAACTTGAAAGATTTTTAAAAATACGAGTTTAAATCAGGGTTGCAAATAATTAGTAATAGAAGTAATTCCAAATAATTAGTAATTCAAATTTTAATCATTAATTCTTGAGATCTTTAATTAATAATTAAGTTATTTTAATTATTAATTTTTTCATAATTTCAGATATATCATTTAATTTTTAATTATGAATCTAAAAAGTTAAACATTAAAATTTTAATTATTATTTATTTGGAATTAATTCCACGATTTTAATTAATTATTTGGAACCCTGGTACAAATCCTGAATAATTTAAAAAACTAACTTCAATTTTGCTTCCCATGATCACTAAAGATTTCCAATTTTTAGATTGTAAATGCCTGGAAATTCTTGCCATTTCCATAATAATTCTCAGTTATGTTAGCATTTTATATGTATTGAAAAAGGGCTTTTCCTATGTTTTAAAAAAAATATTATTACCTGTGTGTTGTAAGCTTATGCAAAGCTTCTAGTACTGCCATTTGATCAGCAATAGAATCCGTCGAACGGGATAATAAAAATAGGATAGATCGATTTAAACAATGATGAAGACCTTCCATACTAACGGCACCAGGTCTTCTTTTTGCTTGGCCAATGAGTTTAACAACAAAATCAAATACTTCATGTGGGTCTTTCGTCAAAGATCCTAAAAAAAACAATATATTACAGTTTTAATGTTTGAAATCCAAAATTTTTATTTTCATGATTAAAATTTTACCTTGCCACAATTTGTCGACAATTCTAGCTGTGACATAGCAAACATTATTAGTGATATTGTTAACAGAACCACCTGGAACCACTGGTAATGCTGCTTGTTCACCAATAAGAACATCAGCTGCTAATAGATGTTCCATCAAAATTGACAAAACTTCAGTTTGATAATGTGTTTGTTGATTTGTAGATGCATGCTCTGGCCATGCATCTAATACTAAATCAATAGCTGGTGGTGATTTTGTTGAAACGGGTAAAGAAAGTGAATCAACAACAATAACTCGTAAAAAGTCCATCACAAATTTTCGCACTGGATGATTTGTTAATCCAATTTCTTTTGATGGAGATTTTACTAATACTGGTTCTTGCTGCATAAATTAATAAAAAAAATTTAATTTAATTACTTTATGCAAAGTGTTATTAGTTGGTTCAGAGTAATTTATCAAATGTTTTCTACCTCATCAGCTGGAGTACTGGCACCACTACTATCAACACTGGAATTATTAGGTTTTGGAAATAAAGTACCTGCTAGAGCGCCTAATACTTCAGCACTCATAAATAATTGCATAAAATCTGTAAAATTGTGATAGAGGAAGAACAAAAACTGGATTATCGTTACTGGATAGTTTAGCCAGTCAAGTAGTGGGTCCGTACTATAAATGATTAAAAATGTTACATTAAAAATATTAAAAATAATATAATATTATAATATTGAAACATAAAAAGAGTTTGTTACCATGTTGAGCAACTATCGACCATAGTTCGCACCATTGTTAAAAGTGTGACCATAGCTTCTGGACATAGATTAATGCGAGATGCGAATGAGGATAATGAATGATTTGCTGGCACACCAAACATAAAATTCCAAACATTGTCGAGATCAAGCTACAGAACAAAAATTTTAATTAAATAACAGTCGTAACTTAATCTATTTTTTGTATCATAAAAAAATAGGAGTATAAAAATCACTTTAGAATCTGCAGGCAGTAATTTTATTGGCTGTCCCATCATAAGGGCAATAAATAAGAAATATAATTCAGGAACAAGATCAACGTGTTGTGGAAGTAACCATCCCAAATGTTGGAATCCTGGCACATGTAAACCTGTGGATTTCGTTTCTCCACCAGTTATTTGTTGATAATATCCTAAAATATTAAAAATAAACATTTCAAAAATCAATAAAGATTTTAGTTTTGTAAATTCAAATTTTTGCTGAAATCTATACCTAAGGCCATAGCCATTTTATTATGATCAGTATGTCGTAACCAACCACCATTACTAGTTCCTTCTTTAAATTTCTGCAAAATTGATTGTACTGAACATACAGCGACTAGAATTCTCAAACCCCATACAACAGTTGTGCTATGAAGTCCTGGTTGAAGAAATAGCAGCACCCAATCTAAGCCTAATATTTTAGATATTTCTTCACACATACTGTAAAATATAATATTTATTAAAAAAATATGAAAAATTTTATTTCTGATTTTTTTATAAGTGAATATATCTCTATGTAAAATAAAAATTAATAATTCATACCTTGCATTAATTTTAGAACCATTAAATAAAAGTGAATGAAGAAGTTGTAGGCAACGATTTCGTAATAGAATAATTTCTCCTTCTCCTTCTTTATTTCCTTCGCCTTCTCGTAAAACTAAATTTTTTTCGGAACTTAAAGGTAAAGTTGCTACTATAAATTGACCAAACCTAAAACACAAAAATAAAAAATGCATTGAGTATTATTATATATATATGTTGTTAAATTATTATAATTTGTTTGTAATAATTACCACAATAAATCAGCTTGTCGGGGTTGACCTAATAATATACTAAGTAAAGCCAAAAGTACTTGTCTAGTGGTATTTTGTTTGACATCGCTTAAAATGTGTAATAGCTTATGAACTAGTTGTAAATCTCTCATTAGGCGAAGATTAGTGCGTTTTTCACTAGATTCTGCAATAAGTTCGTATAAGTGCTCTAAGAGTGATCGAAGCAATTCTCCAGGAGCTTCATGCCACACCTTAAAAAATAAATTTTTTATTATTATATATTTTAATAAATATTTAACTACATTTATCATCAAAATATCAATTTACTTGTAAATCACATAATAGATCTTGGAATGCTGTTACATTTGGAATAGCACTTGTTTCTCTACCACTATCAACAGTGCCAACTAAACTAAACGTCAAATGTAGAATGTGGGAGTTTAGAAGTGGACATTTTCGTCTAAGTAACATGGCTAAAGTTTGGTATCCTCTACGTCTATCCATTTCTTGTTGAGCGGCTTGATTGGAACGAACAACGCAAACTAGTGCTTTAACAGCTGCATAAAGCGATTCAACATCTTGAGCCATAGCTATCATTCCTGTAAAATAAAACGTAACTTTAAGTACGTTGTTTTCAAAAGAGAAACAGTATAGAGTTAAATTATTATTTACCAAGTAAAACAGAGCAACCGCCAACATTGTCAACCATAATTGCTACAGGCCTAGGGTTAAATACTCTAACTCCTAGGTAGCCAACGACAACACCTCCTAAAGCTCTTGCAGGACCACTTAAATGCCCCGCTGAATTATGTAGAACTCTGATCGGAGTAGCATTTTCATGAGATGACATACCAAGCTGTTTTAAACAAAACTCTTTAGTTTGTAAAATATTTTATTGTAGAAATATATTATAAATATTTTATTTAAATATTTGTATCTTTAAGAATTTCTTTCTAAAATATTTTTTTTTAAATATGCAAATTTTATATCTTACTTGTTTAGCTATAGATTTATTATCAGCTCTACTATAAACTTTTCTAATCTTTGCAAGGGTCAATTGAGACATTGCTTTGGCATTCAAACCGAATACTACTTTTTCTTCAGCTACAAGTGAAGATAAAGGTTCTGAACCTAAAAGACATATATCTAGTCATAAATTAAAAAAAAAATTATATAACTAAAATAATCAAATTATTTTACCTGGTAGTTGCGGTGCTTGCAAGCTTCCCATATAATGAGGTCCTAATTTAAATAAATTAGCTATACTTTGAGAATTGAAAACTTCTTCAACTAGATGACAAGGTCCCTGCTTCCACGTAAGTCTTGAATATCGCCGCCAACATGGAGGCGTACCGATGTAGCCGTAAACTGGTGATGCAACTGTTAAATTTGCTGCACCTCCACCAGGAGTTTGGGTAATGTAATGAAGCTACAAAAATTATGTTTAAATAGTAAATATTATATGAAAAGAAATTTTTATTTATATAATTCAATAATACCTTTTGACTATGAATATGCTGCCCATCTAAATATAATGAAAAACTAGAATTCTTTAAGACAGCACGATTTAGAACTATTGCAATGTGATGCCACTGTCCTTCATGTAATAAATCTGGACACCAAACTCGTGCTCCACATTCTCCAGTGCCTTCTGGTTCCCATTCTCCAACATCTTTAGAAAAAATAAAAAATATAAGTTAATTATTTGAAGATTATAATTTATCATAATTAATTCCAATAATAAAAATGTACTCTGTGGAAGAGCGGTTTCTTGAGTTGATACTACAATAGCCTTATCTCGAGCACTCAGTACAGCAGTTAAACACATTAAATCTCTTCCTGATGGAGGACTGCGAACCAATGTTAGAAGTCTAACGCAATGAGCATCTGTACGAGGATCACTAAACTTATCCACGCATATCCATGTACTATATGTTAAACCAGTTTGGGGAGGGAAAAGTCTGTCACCTGCAGATATAAATATTTTTTAATATTATTTTTTAATATGGTAAAAATGGTTCTTATAAATTTAAAAAAAAGGCTCTTAGACAAATTTTAGTAAATCCTTGTAAACATTTTCTCATCTTATTTACTTCTACAACTTCTGATTACGGTCTTATTTACGGACTTTTTTAAGTTTAAGGCCATCAGTTTAACAGAATAAATAAATCGAAACAGCGATTTTTTAGATAAAACTTTTTGGAAACCAAATAAACTCATAATCATTTTTAAAAAATCTATGAAATGAAAGTTGTTTATACCCAGAAAATAAAACTTTATTATTTTGTAAGTTTTTCTACATAAACGTCATAATAAAAATAAATCTTTTAAAAAATATTAAGGAAATACAAAAAAGAAAATTTTTCAAGAATTCCTACATTTTACTGCATTTTTTAAATATATTTCTCGACAAAAAAATCATAAACTCTTTTTTTTTTAAATGATTCTAAATGCGATAACTATCATGTCTAACACAATCTATATCCAGAAAAATAATGTAATCATAAAAAAATCACTCTCGCCATGACTAGTATCAAAAAGCGAGTTTTACTTAAATCAAAATAATATTTTAAATTAATAAGAGAATTCAAAATATATAAATTTTGTGAAATTAATTTCAAAATACCTGAGCCAATACCACCCAGTACACTGTTGTCGGCTGAGACAACTGTTGGTGGTGTAGTACTTTGTGGAGCTACGCTCGGTAGATATAGACATGCAAAACCTTCTGCACTCATATCAAACTCAACAAATGGTGGCAAAGTGCAAGATCCATGAGCTCTAAAATCTTTTGGTGTTGTCATTGAAACTAAAGTTTTTATTCGAGTTAAAGGAACAGGACCACCACGAGGAGTGTTTGGTTGAATGTCATCCAAAGAGATACAACAGAGTGGATCACCCAATCTCAGAAATTCTCTATAAAAAAAAAGTTGCATTTAATATTACGAGCCATTTGCCTTTATTTATAATACGTCATTTTTCTTCTAGTTATTCACTATATTATTTTTAGTAGTGAACTGCTTACCTTAAGTCTCTTGGTTCCAAAGACTGAGCAGCAAGACGTTCAATTATGTACTGCAGAGGTTGATGAAGAGGGTGAGTTTCATCATGAAGTGCTATTCTACCCATATTTAATAGTTCACCAGCCATCCCAGCTTCACACATTACTTGTTGATTACGTTCAGAGCGCACTAAACTTTTTATTACTTCGGCAATATATGTTTGTAATGATAAAGCTAGTTCAGGATCATGTTCATCAGAAATAGATGGAAGTAAATGGAGCATGCCAACGACAACTCCAGGATGAACTATAACCGGTTCTGGTGCTGGTGGATTTAAATTCAAAGAATTTACGTTTGATCTTTTTCCACTCCCTGGAGAATCCAATGACTTTTGATGTTCGACACTGGATTGTTTATGACTCGGTGATCTCATTCCCATTCCAGCTAAATTAGGCTTATCAAAAGCATCAAGAGCTACATCATATAATAATCTTAACAATAAGCAGGCATATCCAAGCACTTGAGGAACATCATTTGGAAATACAGGTTCCAGTACACTTCCAGTAAATAAAGCAAGCCAAGTATTATGAAAATTCATATTGAGAGGAGTCTCATTTTCATCTAGTTTTGTTTGAGTTGTAAAACAACCTAGAAGCCTCAAGGTGTCACAGAGACTAGATTGACAGATCTGTAATCCATAGAATAATTAATCTGGTTAGTGGTTATTCATAGAATAATCAATTTTAAAAAAAAGTAAATAAAATGAGCAAAAAATATACCTCATGATGAAAAAACTTGGCGTTTGCTGGCTCAAACCGCATTGCCGTACTTATCGTGTGGAATACCATATGCAATAACGTTAACAACTGTGCTTCATCTTGGGGAGTTCTTTGTGTTATATCATTACAAGGTTCTGAGTTTTGAGGAAGTGGTGGTCCTAGTTGACCTTCTAATGATACAAGAACAGACATAACATAGACAAATCCACCAACTTTTCGAAATACAGTTCTTGTACGATGTGATTCTCGAAGACAAGCAAGGAGTGACTGAAATTTCATATTCAAAGATTAGATACAATATTTTTTCACTTCTATCAAAATAATTTTTGGTTTGAAAACTTACTTTTAAAATGTGCGTCTTCAAAATAAGAGCATTTGATGGCGCAGAATGCATAACTCCTAAAAGTGTAGCCATGTCATCATCTCCACCAGCACTGAGTATCAATTCCCTAACGATTCCCAAGGCTTGAAATCTGCAATCCATATAAGGAACAAGATCGTGAGCACATTTTGCCCCTCCACACTCTCGAAAAACATTTGCATTTTGAACATTTCCGGCCAGTAAAATTGTTAATGCTTCCATTACTAAAGCTCCTAATTTTTCTTGTTTTGGACACATTTTGTACTCTGTTTTTAAAGAATACATATTTATTATTATAAAGAATATTATTACTATTATTCAAAAAATTATTCAATTAATAAATTATTATATATACCTTGACCCTGATCCAATGCAGCTTGTTTATCTTTTAATAATGTAGCATATCTATGCAGACATGTTACAAATACTTCTAATAAGCCAACTTCTCTGTATACATCTTTAAATATTACATTATGCCTAGAAGTTTAAAATTTATATTACTATTTAGTAACAAAATTAATTATAAATTTTTCTAATTATTATTTTTTTAAAAGTATATAATTACCGAAGTATATTGATAAGAGTTTCCATACACATAATACTACAACTAACGGAATTGTTTGATTTTAACAATATAGACAAAGATATGAGTTCCTTGCAAGGCACGAAGTTCAACTGAAATACTATGAACTCTAAAAGTTGAAAAAACTTTTCTTGAATTTCTAAGTTTTTAAGATGAATTTTCTCTGCAAACTGGGACAAAGTATTTTGGCCTTCAAGGATGAAGTAATTGGCATTGTCACTGTGATAAACACTTGAGATAGCATCGAGTATGGTACAACAGAGAAGTGGAGAATTCGACTTAACGAACACTGATTGTAATACTTGAAATGCTTGTATATTACGAACACTGCCTCCTGAAAATAATTATTTTCATTTAAAATTTATAATGCAAAAAATAATATAAAAGATAAAGAAATTAATGATTAATTAAATACCTCTATTACTAGGTTGAGGTAATGTAAAGCTAAGCATTTGAAACAGTGATCCCATACTTGCTGTACTTGGTTTCAATTCCGTATGTCCACACATAGTCAATGAAGCTAACATCAAAACTAAATTTCTTATAGCATCTTGTGCTTCAGCTCTACCATCTTGCTCTAATCTTGAAGGAGCATGTCTATAATAAAAGAAGTTCAAAATTGTAGTAATTTGATTTCTGAATGTTTTAAAATTATTGTAAATATTAAAACCTACTTTAGAAGAAATTCTGATAAAAATATGTAACCCTGACAAGCGCGAAAATCGTCAAGAAGGATTTGTGATACTTCGCTAGAGTCCTTTAAAAAGCAAAATACAGTCACGAACATTTCAACGACTTCTAATGGCGCTAATTCAGGTACACGTTGCATGTTATCAATACAAAGTGCTATGCATCCTTTGTCTATAAATAAAATTTTATTTTGAAACGTAAATCTTTTAAAATAATATTTATATAAAAAACTTATTATAGAAACACTCACTATGAATATATGCTACTACACTTTGCGTAAGACCGTGTCGTGATAATGTCATTAATACTTCTGCAGCACTCTTCCGCCACATAACATTATACTGTGGACACCAACTTGTAATTGCTGAGAAAAGCAAAGTGAGATCATCTTTTCGTGCCAATTCTTCTGCTGGATATGGATGACTACATAATCTTACCAGCAACTGTAATAATATTGAACACAAGAAAATTAATCTTAGAATAAATAATTAACATATTCTATTTCGTAATTTATTGTTTCTTACTTGAACAAATATTTTTTGTAACAATATTCTTCTCTCTCTTGGTGTAAACTCGCTATTTGCATCAGCAACATCAGCTTCTTCTTCACTCATTTCTGGTAAATCAAAAAACAAGTAAAGACATTTGACCAGAGTTGAAGGCACTGAAGCCGTAGTCATTTCCTGTAATACAAAGTAAATTTTATTAATTTAATTTGAAAAGTTTAAATTATAAGTTTAAATTTAATAAAATGTTTTACCTGAATTAATGATGTGTCACCTGCAGCTAACAGGTTTAAGGCTGATAGTAACATCCATCCATTACTGGACTCCTCACTATTCTCTATTTCAAGAAATTTAACAATTGCACAACTTGCTGTTTCTGTACTCTGATTACTTGCTCTTTGACGAATTTCAGCAACCATAAGTTTTGACACTTCTTTTGTGAAAGCGAGAATATCCCAAAATTTTTCATTCATGTCTCCAGATGGACTAGTGCCGAACACCTGATACATAAATTGTAGTGAAATTATACACCATTGAAACAAGCACTTCAAGTGAAAGTTACAAACCACAAAATCTCCCCTTGTTTTTACTAAGAATAAGAAGCCAAAAAAGTGATACACAGTAGAGTATTCTTTTTTTATTATGTGAATCAATTAATATTGCAAAATTTTTATAATTTATATCTTCTTATAATATTCAATTTAAGAAAAAAAAAATTAAATATAAAAATTCACTGATTTATTTAATTTAATAGTTAATGAAAATAAAAGTTTACTCATAAACCTAATTAATCAAGTAATAATGTAACTGTATTAAGGAAAATATTAATTACCTTGCAAAATAGCGGTAACATGTTGTAAAGTTTGTCATCTCGCTCAGCATCAGATAATGGATGAGGGGGATGAGTATATTCAGAGAAAAGTTTTTTCAGGTGCATAAGACCCAGTGCTGTATGTTGTGAATTTGCACCTCCCGCACAGTTGTCCAAGTTTCCAGTGCCGGTAGAACTCATACTGCTTACACTACTACCCCCTCTCAATTTTCGCATTATGTTCATTCTTAGAGTTGTGCTGAAATTCAAAACAGTAAATTATAATAACAAAAGCAAAATAGACAAACTGTGCATGATAGACTTAGTTTTTAATTTAAAATTGATTTTTTATAAACAAAATTTACTACTTTACATTTGTATTCTGTTCTTATAGGCACTTCTGAATAGAAATTCAAGTGATGTAGTTTCAAAATAGATATCGAAGCAGCAGAACAAGTGTCAACTAAAAATTTAACAATCGGCAAGTAAGCAAATAAAATTTATTCATTCGCATGAGCCCAGAGAACCTACCGTTACTATTCATCGTGCAAACACATACAAAGACTCCATCCCATCTCTTTGTGACACAAGAGAAGCTAACTCCCAATTTCTTGGCACATCCCAAAATCGACTATTCAGCAAAGATCAAATGTCAAAGACAATACAAATACAGCCGAAACTCCAATATCAGGGCAAGAAGAGAGAGACGCGAGATACAGAGTGTATTACAGAACCGAGTTGTCAGGCTGTCTCCGAGTGAAGGTCAGCCATCTCTGCGGGGCGCGCGAAACTGCGACGGTAGAAGGAAAAAGGCGTCCCGCGGATGGAGCGAGCGTGGAACGGAATTAATGCAGTGCAACACGGCATTCTTGGTCACCCACGCATATCGCGCCAGTACAATAACGATCCCGCGTCGCAGATAACCAGTTGCATAATGAAAGATCTGACATTGCCTCTCGCCTCTCGGCTCTGTCGTCTGCGCGCCGCGCACTTCCGCACACACAGCAGCCGCCAGTAGCTATATACCTTGATACAGTCTATGTATATAAACGGCTCTCCCTCCTGCTTTTACTCTACATCTTTCTCACTCTCTCTCTCTCTCTGGCGTTCTCCGCCCTCTCACTCGCAATTAAAAGAGACGCACGCCTAACAGCCACTACTCTATATCACTCCCTCTCTCGCGCTAATTCGATTTCGCTAAGTGGCGAATCTCCACTGTTCCAATCTCGCCAGCAGCAGCCAGACACACACGTATCGTCAGCTGCCAGCTGTGTGTGCGAGAGCGAGAGAATAGACGAGTGGGAGAGAGAAAGAGAGAAGAAAATCGAACGTCGTCTACATCAGCGCGCGGCGCGACGGCCGCGGCGGCTCGATGATTTTTCTCCGCTCCCTTTCACTCCCTCTATATATATCTCTCTCACTCTCTACTCTCGCCATTACGAAAACATTATAGGTATATACGAAGGTACGACGGCCTATATACAGATATCGGAGGCGACGAGGAAAATGCCCGACTCGGCGGATAATATACATCCTATGTCTCGTGACAGCTCGGATTATTTACATCGGCGCGTGCGGCAGGTGCCTGCTGCTGTCAAATTCCCTCGCGCCCCTCGCTCCAGAACGCAGCTGACGACTCGATGACAGCGTGTATATATATATGTATGTAGCTTGTCAATCACCGAGTGGTAGAGATCCGATCTGTCTTCGTCCCCCCGCGCACAAAGCTGCTCTCGCAGAGGATCACATTATAGGCGTTATATACACAGAGACTAAGCAGCCAGTAGAGCAGGACACTCGTGGGGGAGGCTAGAGGACAAAGAAGCACTTATCGCTTATGCAGACATTAATTACCTGAGAGGCTCGGCAGCTGCCCGGGAGAGTCTACATTTTCCTGCGCCAGCCGACGACTGCACCTTCGCGGAGCTTTAATATTTCAGCAGTAGCGGCAGCAGCCATACTCCTTTTTTTCTACTCTCTTGCTCCCTCTTTCTCTCGGCTATGTAAAAGACGACGAGGAAGAAGACGACGAGCCAGCGGCGTATACAGCCCCGCGCGCGCGCGCGCAACAGCTCTAGAGTCAAAGTTGCGCAGCGAGCGAGTTGCGGCTAAAACGCTGTGCGCGCCGCGCCGAGATCTGTCTATGTAGGTGGGAGCGCAGTAGCCGACTAGGTGCCTGTTAGTCCGCATGCTCGAGCCACGCCGCGCGCGCGCGATCCATCCTTGGTCGATAGCCGTGCGCGCACTCGCTCTCTGGATACCTATATGTATACCCGTACCTAGTCTTTTTCGACTATCTCCGCGTGAGAGTGTGTGCGTATATACACCCCCTCGCGCGCGCACGCACCGTGTGGTGGCTGATTACGGCCGACACTACTGCGCGGAGGCCGCCAGTTTTCGAAGAAACGATGTATGCCAGTTTGCTCGATCTGTTTCGTGCTTGTACTATGCGGGTTGTGAGTGGGTTTGCATAGGTGTGTGCGCGTGGAAGGAAAAAGTTTGCGTTGCTTTTGATTTGTTGCGCTTATCGGGGTAAAGGCATGCCGGATAAGGAATATGAGTCATTTTTTAGGTAGAGAAAGATTGAAATGTTTTGGTACACTTGGAAGGTGGTTTCTTAAAATTGCCATGACGTTCTGCCAATTTATACTTCAGTTATTTAGTTAAATCTTTGTACTAGAAGTATATAAATGCTTAATTCTTACTCCAATTGAAATAGTTTGTAAACTGCCGGAAAATGGTACAAATACACAAAATTCGAAAATTTTAAATAATCATCTTATGGCAAAAACTTTTATTTTAAGAAAACTTCAAGTTTTAACTTTATAATAAGCTTTTTTACTTATTTTCGCTCCTGTCTTATCAAAACGACTCACTCTACTTGTCAATATCTTCACTATTTTGTCTTTTACTACTTATATACTGCAATTATTAACAAAACTTACATTGTCTTTCTACCGGTTTCAACACAGTACAACAGATTCTAGTCATCTTTATAAATTTTATTTTCAGCTCTCAAAAATTAAAACAATACATCAAAGCATTTGTTAGATATTAGCATCAATCATTGTTTTGAATGAACTGGACTGCTGAGCAGGAAACCATTAATTAAGTCCCTTTTGCTTTCTATCTATAGAGAATACTTATTATTTTAATCTTATCCATTTGTATAACTATAGGTGTAGATATTTACTTCGTTTTGTATGTAATGTAGCTTTTCATAGTTATTATGATAGTCTTATACTAGACGATTTTCATCATTCTTGAAGGAAAAATAACATTCTATAGATCTACATTTGTATTCCTCATACTTTGTTTACAAAGAACTCTAATTTATAATTGAAAAATTGTAAGATAACTAAAGATACATTTATAATAACTATACATTTAACTTTTTCAAGTCCAATCTTAATCGAGTTTTTCACACTGTAAAGATTATATATCATTTAAGTAATAACGAAGAAAAGTTAAATTGAAATAAATTGATGCCAAAAATAGTAAATAAATAAATAATGAACTTATCTACGCGTGATACGAAAAATTTATCTTAAAGTTGCGTTTAATTCGTTAAAAATTAAATTAACCAATTTTGCTTATTATCTCTTGATAGAAAATATTATCGTACATATGTTTTATTTCAATTTACTAATTCAATATAAATAGCTGTGATGTGCGACCCAACGTAGTATATTTAAGATTATAGATAAGATTAAATTGGCTTATAACTGAAAATATATTACACTATTTTTTTAAAATAAAATATAAATTGTGTTAAATCATAGTTTTTAATATTTACTTTTATTTAACATTAAATAACAATAATTTGTCTTGAATAATACTGATTACACAAAATACTAATCTTAATAAATTTTTTAAACGTTTTTATTTAACAGCTATTTTCTAATAAAAAAATATATCTTAACGCGATTAAGAGATG
>JAPYZA010000582.1:0-27259 GCA_030522685.1 Eupelmus azureus | reverse complement strand
GAATTGAAGTTTATTATATTTTTATGATAAAATTGTTTAAGTAAAATTATAAAAGTAAGTTAAAATGTAACCGTAGCGCCAATTTGAGACTATTATCATACGTAACTTTTATTGTAAAACTTATGAAAATTTGGCAAAACCAATTTTCCAAATTTATAATAAATACGTAACAATATAAAATTTGACTATGTAAATATACTATATAAATTCATGCCTACAAATAAATACAAATGTTTGCAAATTACTTTACTTACATGCAAAAGTTGAGTGCACTTAGATACTAAAATAAAACATTATTTATTAGAAGGAAAAAGTAAGGAAATTGAAGCTTAATAGCATATATATAGTAATTTATTTAAAATTAAATTACTACAAATTTTTACAACATGAATTATTTACAAATATTTTTACAAATTTCTTTACATGATCACTTACAATAACAATTATAATAGATAATTTTAAGTAACTTGAACTTCATATATGATGCAGCAACAATTATTTATAATAAGAATTAATTAATATTCAAATGTTTTGAATAATTTAATTGTGAAGTTTCATCGTAAATTTTTAACATTTTACTAATATAACAATACGTATTGTCTATATGCTCTATTATGAGCAAACAGAGTAATAAAAGTAAAAAATGCGTACGCGGCTTAAAAGCAAAAGAAAATAGAATTATATCTATTTGGATCTAATAAATATATGAAGTGGGAATGTATATAGATAAAGGAACATTAAAAAGTTATTTTCTAATACATTCTGGGATATTAAACAAATAGAAACCTAATTTCACCTACGAAATACTTTGTTCGTCGGCTGCTCTATCGATATAAATCATCACAAACGTGCAGATAAAGTCTATCAAAGAATATCGTATAAGAAACGTTCACTTAAGAACGCCAGATTTGCTACAAGGTACATACATGTGCATGTTATATTATATTCTACTAAAAGCACTTTCATATCGCTGACTGCGACCGCTCAGAACTGATTATGCGTAAGGGTGTGCATTAATTGCCAGATAAGATAGAAAATACTTTAAAAATTATTGCATATGAAGTTTTCAGATAAAATGTTGGTTTAGAATAAAAAACTTTTATACTAAATTACATAAGAGATATTATAGATATTTGTATTCAGATAATTATTTGTACTTCTATATTTTTTATTATGGCTCGGGGTTAATTGAATAATAATTTTCTTTTACATTTTCTACTTTATCTACGATTAAAAATTTTAAACATTTATTAGTAATCAATTATATTTTACAAAATGTAGTCTCCCGTTTCAGCACTCAGTATAACTTTAATAAATTAAATATATATTATAAATATTTAATAAAATTTTGGCTTTAATAACGACAATTAAATTATGTCAAATTTATCATACAATTTTTAAAAATTAAACTGCAAAAGAAGATTATAAACAATCTTTATCTATTATCAAAATATAGTAATAATAATATCAAAATAATCTTAAAATTAAATCAGTTTTCTCACAAAAGCTTTTATAAATTCTAAAGTCGACTCCTTAGCTACTTAAATTAATATAGCTGGCTATGTAAATTAAAGAATTTAAGTAGATTTGGAGTTTGGGATTTAGGTAATAAGTAGGATAACAAGTATGTATAAATTAGGAAAATTATTTGGCATGTCAAAATAATTAATATAAGAAGATTAAGCGTAATTAAGGTCAAGCATAAAGTGACATCCCAGAATTGGTATACTTTTGTTCGGAAATAAATTTGTTCGATTTCTTTACAATTTAGGCGATGTATGTAAATATTAAATTACAAATTATTTTTAAAACTCTTAAATTTCAATCTAATTAATGCTTGTTTTTTTAAAGAAAATTATGAAAGTTTACCTATCACTTGCGGAGATTCGAATGACAATGCACTTCTTCGAGTAAATTTTTTTATTAAAAGCTTGGCTTGTTAAAATCTAATAAATTAAATTTAAATGCAAAATCATCCATGTTTCTTTTCTCATCTCATAATTCATTAGCATTAATTTATATCATAACTCTCCCACAGTTCATAGATAATTAAAAGGTTTAAAAATCTTCTGCGGGTACATCGTTGGCAGGAATTACAAATTCGACCTTCGTAGGACTCCCAAACTCCAAAACGAAAAGGGCAAATAATCTACTATCGAAACAATCATAAAAAGCCTCTCAGGATCCACGCTCCCAAGATCTAATATACACAAGGAAAGAATAACGGCTGACAGAGTGAAAATAGAGTAGTAGAGATAACGAAAAAAAAAAGAAAAAAAAATTAGCTATATGTATAAAATCAGGCGGAGTGCGGAAAACGGGTCGACTGGCGTCGTCACCTGATCTGCAGCTGGCGATGATTATGACCGGCTGCCGCGGCCGCTGCGGCAGACTCCGTACCCTCCTCGGACGAGACGCTAGACGCCCTGGGTGGCTCGGTCGTCTCGACGCTGACGTTGCGGCTGGCGTTGTAGCTCGGTAGGAAGTTACTACTGCTCGGCGAGGCGCCCTCCATCTCCATGCTGCCGCTGCACAGGCACACGCTACTTTTTAGACGCAAGAGGGCCCGTCGTTTCGATCGTCGGATCGGGGCTTTTAAGGGCGGGGTGACTACAGACTAAGGGACGTCTCTCATCGGTCACATTTAGAGATTTTGAAAAGAATGCTTCAGCTCGTGTGTCGTGTGTGCGGCGAGAGTGCTCTGTGAGGGGTGGGGGGCGTGCGTCGAGAGGTGTTTGTATTTGGCTTCGATTATTTGGAGTGATTTTTTTACTGTTTTGGATGTAGGGGAGAATTAGGTCAAGTTGCATACTTTTTGGTCTCTGTTTTTTTTAATAGTCTAATGAAATGCGATAAAAACTTTTGTAATTTTTTAATGGCTTTTTGAATTTTTATATTCATTTGGCTATGGAAATTTGAAGAGAAATTTATTCTAAAGCTGTGAATAAGACCATATTTGAATGAAAAGAGAAATTGAAAAAAAAACTTTTTGTTCCATTTTCAATATTGATTCAAGTAGATCAGATACTATTTCTTTTTGTTTTGGTCCAAATAGAAAATCAATTAGTAAAAAATATTGTGAATCTTATATTCTACATATAGAATATAGTTCCATTTATGACGTGTAACTTTGTTTTCAAATTTAAATTATCTTTTAATCTATTTTATTAATTAAATTTTTAGTTTTAGGTAGCAATGATTATGAATTGAATGGTTAAATTCACATTACAAAAATAGAAAACTGTGATCAAAATTAGGTTAGTACTGTTTCGACTTATTTAATAAGCGCATTTCGTAGAAAATAATTTTTACTTCATTTTTGCGTGTAACTCCACTCTGTGCAATTTCGTCAAATTCTCCCCTTTAGATGGATACATAGAAGGAAAAATTCAAACCAAATAATGAAGACTGTGCAAGCTGCTGTGAATCTAAAATTCTAATTAATTTTTATAAAATTTTTATAAAATTGTTACTTTTTTCAGAACTGTTTGAATGATTATGTGAATTCTCTAATGCAATATGCTTTACTTTTTTTTATCACAAGTACTCACCCTTAAATGTAAATGATTTTATTTCAATGTTATAATTATATTAGTAATAAAAATATTAATTACGAAATCTATTTACAATTAAAATTTGATAAAAAGACGAATGAAACTTGTATTTCGTATAATATAACAGCATTTCGATAAAAATATGAACTATACATACAAATTAAAATTCACTACTATTGCTTTATCAGACTTAGCTAATACTACTAACTTTATAAACTTAACTCTTATTTACAACAGTTGCCATTCGTCTTTCTCCTGTACCTCACAAAAACCTGAGCTCGTGTTCAAGTGTTTGTGTGCTCATAAACAGCAAAAAGTATAAATATAAAGATAGCACATCCAGTCGCATCGGTCGACCACGAACCTGTGACTGTGGGCCAAACTGCTGACTCTCGAGGCCCGACTGCTGCCGCGCGGTGTGCGCGGAATACCCTCGCACATCTCGTCCATGTCGAAGTCGCCGTCGCCCAGGTATGTGCTGGCCTGCCGGCTCACCGAGCCCAGCGTCAACGAGCTACCCAGCGGCGGCACTTTCAGCATCGCGAACTGCTGCTGAGCTTTCCTTATCGACTCCATCCACGACTGAAAATTTCAAGAGGCTTTTTATTCTAAAATAAGTTGGTACGTAAACAAGTTATTAATAAAATACTTAAACAAAAACAATGGCAACGATAATTTTCAACGCAATAGCAGAACAATGCTTCTAACGCTGTCCGCTCAATCGTCTCTCGGCAAACGTCAAAGCGACTTCCGAAAGCAATCTAGCCCCTATCTATCGAGCCACGTCGCAGCCCCCGAATTCTAGTCTCCGAAACAATGCGCCCCTAACACACATACAGTTGAGAGGGAAAGAGAGAGAGTGGCGAATAGAGGAGATAGAGAGGAGCGAGAGTAAGAGACGAAGAGAGGAGAGAGAGAGAGCACTCACCTTGGCGAGCTTGGGTTCACCGGCGCTCAATACGAGGGCGGCCGAGGCGGCGCCGTACTCGTTCAGGTAAACGAGCCCGAGGCTCGACGGCTCCTTCAGCTCGTGAATGCGGATGCGATCGACCACGTAGGGCTGCCGTATCACTTTGAGGCCGCCGGCAGTGCTGCCCGAGCTGCTACTCGACGAGGCCTTCTTCGTAGACTGCTTGCAGACCAGCAGCATGTCGGTCATCAGCAGCACATGCACCTCCATCTGCAGCAAGTTGAAAAGGAGGATACGGGATCAATTGCTTTGTGCCTTGGACGATCGAACAATCGAGGGTTAATGCTATTGTTGCCGCTTCGGTCAATTGGTTGTCTCAAGGGAGCAATTGTTGCAAATTGTTAGTTAAGTGTCTCTGATAATGTTTGTTTATATTTATTATGTTATAATTGCGTAATTTGTTAATTTGGTAAATTAATTTTTGAAACTCTCAAAATCGAAACTGCGAAAATTAGGAATATAATTTAAACTTAATATATTAACAATTTCATGAAAATCTAATAATATGTACAGGCTATTTGCTCACGTGCACAGTATATTCCAATATTTATACCAATTTATAAATTAAGTTTGTTTGCCTCAATTACTCTTCAATAATTACTTCAAAATTAACTGTCAATTTTTATCTCATCAAACAAATTCATAAATTTTTGATTCGTTATCTATCCTTCACAGAATAATTTCAGCACATAATTCATTATATGACATCTAATATTAAATTTAAAACAAAAAAAAAATAATTTAATTAATTTTTGATCAACTTCAAATATTTACTATCAAAATGAAATCGACACTAAAAATCAAATATCGGACCTTGCTGGTCGCAGAATCGCGGAGCTTGAGATCGCCCTCGCGAAGTAGAGTCCTGAGTGTATCCTTAGGGCAGCCTGGCATCGGCGCCGTCATGATGTCAAGGCTGCTGTGAAACTTGATAAGCTTTTCTAGCTCTTCGTCCCGCGATTCGACCACGTCGTAGCTTTCTAATCGTGCAGCTGCGCCTGCTAATCTCGCCGTCTCCTCGCTGCGACGCATCGCTGCGTTCACCGATGCCACGAAAGTGTCTACCGATTTGATCTGCAAGGTGGATTCGATAGGAAATATTGGTGATATTGTTATTAGGCTGGTTTTGAAAAATGTTATAGAGTGCAGGGGGAAAAGAGCTGGTCTGTTACCATTATTGTTAATTCAGCTCGCTGATCTTCGTGCTCTGTGTTTTTGTGAACGGCTTTCAGTAAAAGTGAGTATTTTGTTATCCTTTGCATTGGCTTTACGAGAATGTCGAGTAACCTCAAACGATTGCAGTCTTTTTGTGTTTCGCACCACTGAAAATTACATTATGATTTTAATGAATTTTAATGTTTTTTAAATTATTGTATAAAGGGAAATGAGGAATAAAGTAATTATTTTGTTTATTTTATATTAATAATGAAATAAAATTCATTTCATATTTGCAATCATATTTTATACCAAAATTAGGATCGGAAAACTTTGAGTTAGTGAAGTTCAACAAAACTAAATGAAAAACCAATATTTCCAAAAGGTAATGAAAATTGCTATCCCGTCGAGCTCTTCTGTTCAATCAAACTTCATTGATCGAACAAATAATCAAGAAAATTTTCATGTAAATATTTTTCTAATTAATCGTTGGATGGCATTTAAATTTTAATGGGCAATACTAGCAATAACATTTAAATATTTATCAATACATAGAACAACGTTTATTTAATATTTAGAAAATTAAGTGGTCTCCGCTGTATTTCAGTTGAAAATATTTTAATCATCACAATACTAGATAAGAATTTGTTCTTTCTATAAATGACTAAATTTATTATTTCATCTAATATGCCGAAAGTCTGTGGCGAGAAGGTGTAAGCCGGCGAAAGTGCATTTTCTTTAGCAAATCGTAATAAGCTTACCGCAGCATTTAGAAAATGTTAAAATATTTATTGATCCGTTAGCTACTAAAGCAACAACCATTATTTTTAAAAAACAAACATATTTTTCTAAGAACTAATTTGATAAAGGGCATAAATCCACTAAAACAGAATTTTTATTTCACAATCTCTCCCAAGTGACTTATGTTCTCTTGCCTTATCGGCCCAGAAAACTAAGCTTCATATAAAAGGACAAAATCTAATTATCAAAACTATCGCCCCAACAAATCTTCAAGCATAAAAGCAGCCCAACTCACCACGAGGTAGGCCGTGAAGACGTCGTTGTCGTTGAACCGGTCGCGGCAGTATTGCTGGCACTTGCTCTGCTCGGAGCAGTACCTCGTGTACGGGGCGAATATCTTCTCGAAGCTCTCGAAGCCCTGGAGCAGGTGGCCCGGGTCCAGGGGCTGTCGGCTGCTGCGCGCCGCGTGCAGCATGGCCAGCACGTGCTCCGTCCAGAAATAACGATTGGCCGCGTAGATCTCGGGTATGTTGCTGAACAGCTTCGTCCTGTCGACCTCGTTCAGGATATTCGAGGCCTGCAGGCCGCACAGACAGGCCATGAAGAGCTGCCAATCGGGGAAATTGGTTTGTCGAGTTATTCAAGTTTTTTTCTGCATTTTTTTTTATAGGTGGTACTTTTTTTATTTTGTTGACGGATCGGTGATGGGTTAGTCTCTTCAGTTTTATTTCGCGGAGAGATTGATAATTTTTAGTGAGTTTAGTCGATAAAATAAGTAATTTCATTTGCGTGTAATAAGTAGTAATGACGAAAATTAGTGGCTGACACCACTGTGTATCTGTTTACCAAAGCCAACAATGTAACACTTTCACGTTTGAGTTTCTCAAAGTATTTTCGTTATAACACTAATTAGTTTGTCACGGTAATTAATTTAATAGTCGGATAACGCACTTAAGAAAGGCGTTCAAGAAGTTGCCTTAACTAAACTTAAAGTGCAAGCCCACTTTCCGGCCACATCTTTGAGAAAGCATCTCGCGTCGCGAATTTCAGCCGAGAATAAAAGCTAACTTGTCCGCGTCGCGCCGAGATCCAGTGAGCAAAGTTCTCTCGTTTAAAAATAAAAAATTTTGACATGCACTCGAGCGGGGCTTTTTTTTAATGAAATTGCACCGCATTCCAATTGAAAGGAGATTTGCTAAAGTACTCACATCGGTCACGACTTTGAGCGTTTTAATGTAAGCCGCTTCGGTCTGCGCCAGTTCCCAGAGGGCCGTCTGCTGCTGCTGCTGCTTCTCGCTAAGGAGTTCCGAGTTCTCGACTATGTCGCGCCAATCGTTTTCCAGGTTGAAAAGCGCTGCGATGAGAGGGGAAGAGATTGGCTGAGATTAGAGTTATTGTTTGGATGATTGAATTTAGGTGGTTGATTCGTAGGTAGATAGACAATAGGAAGGATTAGATGATTTAATTACTTATCATTCACTTTAATGAATAGGAAAAGTTATGTTATTATTATAATTTTTATTATTACAGTAAAATTCACACTTGCAAAAAGAAAATGTCATGAATAAATAACACTTGTAATTTCCTAATGTAAAAAGTTAGTTTTGCCAAATATGTAAAACGAATAATAAAAAATTCGATTACCAATAAAATTTTATGTTAAAATGCCAAGGTTTATTGCAAACTGTAAAATTTATATATTTCAAATGTTTTAAAATTTTTACTGGCTTTCAATGAATTAATGCATTTTTCTTTTATTTAAAAAAAAAACATCAAAAAAATTGTTCAAAGCTCTTAAAAACTTAAAAAATCTGCAAATACTTTATAAGAAGCTTTCGCTCAGTAATCTTTCAAAAGTAGTCAGTTTATTTCTCCTTTTGTCCCTCGCTTTTGCAGTTCCGAAAAAATCGAGCCAGTTTCCGAAAAATCGACCTCTTCAAAAAGCCTAACCCCGCTTAATCAAACCAACCCATCGATTTTCCTCTCACCGCGCATCGCCGATCACTTCTAATCTGACGCTTTCTTTTCTCGCGCCAGGAAGAGAACGGAACGAAATGCGATTCCTGATTCTGCGCTTCCAATTACGCGCATCGAGCTACGCTAAATCGAATAGAAAAGACTGCCGAGCGGTTGCATTCTCGAAATTGCATCCACCGGAAGTCAAGCGAGCAAGTGTATCGCATTTTCCGAGAATGGACTTAGTCGGGGGATTTCGAAAGAGAAAACAGGAATGAGGAGGCAACGCTGCGAGAGTATATGTAGGAATTGCGACTGTGGAGCTAAGCGTTTTTTGTTCTATATTAAATTTTATTGATGGTAAAAATAAAATTTATATTTTGTTGAGTAAGAGGAAAAGTGAGTGAAGGGATGATAAAATTTTTTTTAATAAATTATCACATACATAATTCATTCGCTCATAAAGATTAAAGTTTCACGATTAAACTTGCAGGACTTTTAAAAGAAGTATTTTAACGAAGATAATAACTTTTAAATAACTTTAAAAGCGACCTCTTATTGTCCCAGCCTTTTCTAAAATTATTATATTTTAATTCTTCTGCAATGTAGCTTTATAATAAAAATGAGTTGCAGCCCGTCCGTAAATTAGTTTTAAAATAGATTAAAATTCACAGGGAGAGTATATCTTACTATTCTTTTCTACTATCACAGCTGCTCGCCATTAAAAGAAATTGCCTTTTCCAACCCTTAATCTCTAAGTAACTCCAACCCGCTATAACTTTCTATTTACCCAACCCAATCGAACTATATCTAATCCCAACTCGATTCCCTACAGACAGCAAAAAAAAAGAAAAACAGCAAAATCGTCCCTAAACCAAAAAACCAAACACCAGCATCCCCAAAAATTACCTTCTTCACTGGCTACCAGCTCGTAGGGCAGCTGGGTCTCGGGCAGTCTGGGCACGCCGTGATTCGTGTAGTAGTTGAGCTGCTCGACCAGCAGCTCCATTTTGGTGCCCTTGGTGTTGGTGAAGAAGCCGCTCCAGCGCTGCTTGCTGGCCTTGAGGCTAGCGCCGGCGCTGCCGCTGCCGCTGGTGACGGACTTGGCCGTGGCGAGGGCCGCCGCCGCCGCCGCGCCGACCTCAGAGTCCACGCTCGAGTCCTCGGTCGAGACGCTGAAGAAGCGGCCGCTTCGGCCACGGTAGCTCTGTGGATGAGATGAGGAGTGATTTGTTAGTATGTGATTTTGGTTAGAGGATTAGGGTATGATTAGGCAAATTTTTTCATGTTTTTTTTAATATTAGCGTTTTTGGGTTATTGCTATGTTTTATGCCGCACATCTGGAAATCTTTTTTGAATTTTAATGCACAAATTTTGAATAGTTTCTATTAATTTGTACTATATACTATTTCTCATTGAGGAAAAACAATATTAAAAATATTGCTTCTAGATTGTCCATATGCTTATCAATTATTTTTTCTAAAATGGATGTAAAATATTATTTTAATAATACTAATACCAAAATTAAAAGTATAAGATATATATTTTTTCTAAAAAAATCTTTGATACATATGCTGTTAACTTATAAATTTACATTAGTACGTTCAAAAAATTCAATTTTAAAAGATATTACAGTCATAAATCAGAAATGTAAAAATGGGGTTATAGCAAACTGGTAAATATAATCGGACGAAAGATCGTTAGATAGGGAGCTATTCATGGAACGTCGGTCAAAATGACGTATGACTTTTCTACCTCTGGGGACACTAGATAAAAAATGAGACAAAAATGTTTTGGCATTCTGGCATATTTTTAGTTTAATGTAAAATAATGTCAAAACTAAGATGACATTGAATTTATTGCATACATCTGATATTAATTTTCCTTTTGAATAGATCGATCGATTTATTTTAAATTTCGGCAATGTTTTGACTTTCGCGAAGAACACGTGCTTTTAGTTTATAAAAAAAATTAAATGTTATTATTTATTATTGTCAAGTTAAAATTTTTTATTTTTTATTTTTTAAATTAAACAGCTTATTTGAAATTTTGTAAAATGTTTGAACTTTTGTGTTAAAAGCGGTATCATGAATAATAGTTTTAAACTACGAACAAGTTTTAATTCGTACTAAATCAGAGCAACTAAAATAGTTCATTATTCTATACAGATTAGAACGAACAATTAATAAACGAAAAGTTGTTAATCGCTTGCGATTACCACGATAATTAGTACTATAGCGAATAAGCATAATTTTTGTATCCCAAACAATTCACAATACCCCAAATGTCAAAATAATTAAGTGAGAAATCCTAAAAATAAGCCAGCCCAATTATAAAGCATTCATCAAAGCGAACTGTCGAGCAACCGCAACTTTTGTGCGCGCTTGCATAGAAGCCTTGAATAAGCATTAGATATGCACTAATTTGGCCGCGCAAACTCCCCAACTAAGAAGGTCTTGGGAGCGCGGCACTACGATATTCCCATTGATGCCTCTTATGTAATTGCATCCTTAAGGACGCCTAATGGAATCTTAATTTCCCGCTCGTCCATAATAAAACTCTTAGTCGCGGCTGCTTTTAGTTACTGTAATCTCGGCTTCAATGTTTTATCGGTACTTAAGTACTTGTGTACGCCTGCTGCTTGCTATATCGTGCTTGTCTGCTAGAAGTCGATAATGTTGTTTCGAACTTCGCAAATTTAGATTAGCAGGCAGTGAAATAATGTGGAATTTGCTCTTTCGACCAAGGTTAAGTCAGCATAAATAAGTGCCCATCCTACGTAGCGACTTTAATTGAAAATCTGATAAAAGACCACTAAAATCTCACCCATGCATCAAATAAATCCTCGTAACATTTGATTTATAGATACATTTTCCATACACGCTATGAAACGTTTGCAATTTTCAGGCCGCTCTAGTTCCGAATCTAGCCCTTCCACGCCGCATCCCATTTCCAAAGCATAAATTCCGTAACGCATCATGAACTACCCCAATCGACGCACGCTCGGAACACACTTCCACACGCAAAGCATAAACTCGGCAAAATTGTAAAGACGAACTACTTGCTCTTGTTATGAAGCGGTCGATCCATCGATAGGGCCTCGCTCTCGCCTCATTGGCCAAATTTTCGCAAACAGACTTACATAACTCTCATTAACCAACTCTTGACACTGTAATTGCCGTTTAAGTAATTAAGGCCTCTCACGTGCGCGCGCGCGCCCAATAATTATTTGTCGTCCCGCGAAGTTACGAGTCAGTCGCGTAATTGGAGAGGGGCTGGCTGACCGGAATTTCATTTGCCGCATCGACGCCGATAAATTATAGGTTTGAGGAAGTAAGAGTGGCGCTGAGGCGATTTAGGGTTTAAGAGTAAGCGCGAATTTTTAGCGAGATTTGAGAAATTTGCATTTTTATGGGGCGCGATGGAAGTTGCCTTGTTAGCAGAATGCTGGGCTGAATGAAATTGGCGACAGAGTTGAATTTTAATACTTTTCCGCTTGATTTTTATGATATGGATGAATGCAGTTGGTTTATCAAAAGCTTCTTTTAACGGGTTTAACTTTTTTCTTTTTATAATTCTACAAAAACTATTTTGAATAATTTAACTTTTTCACTAATTTGCATTTAAATTAAAAAACTCTTTTCTAGTTAAAAAAGTAAAATAAAATGTTTATTAATATAAAATAGTTGTTTATTCAGAAACTTTATCATTGCACGTTCATCATTTTCAAGAATTTTGCAGCCTTTTAATCTTTTTTCAATTTTGTTAAACTGCTTTTATGCTTTTCACATTTCGAAACGCACTAAGAAGATGAAAAATGTAAAGTTATAATTTAGCAAGTTCTCTATGAAAAAATTTTTATAAAGACATCCCTTTTAAATGTTAAATAATACGACAAAGCAAATGTCGCGGAAATGAAAAAAAAAGTACAAATACACAATTTTGCTCATGCATCCAGCACGCCTCATAACGAATCATTACGCTAAGTGAGACAAAAATACCCGAGCCAGCACTTCCTTCATCATTAACTTCATTATTCTTCCTCTCTTTCCCACATTTTTATCAATTTCGCGACCGCGAGTTAAAAGTTTTTTTCGGCATTATCGGCTCGCTAAAAGGTCGTAGTTCATCGAGAAAATAAAACTCGAGGCTCTTTTTCTCTCTGGCGAGGGACACGCATAAAATCGAATTATGCATGGCGCGGCTGCCGCATGCATAATGCACGCGCTGCGGCATGCTCTATCTACGCGAAGTGCAACGCACTTTATAAGAGCCGCTTACGCCGCCGGAGTTGCCGAGCCAAGTTGCACAGTTGGCGTAAGCATTGTTCGCGCGAGGAGCAGCTTTTCTTTTTCTTTGTTTGCTATTCAGATGCGTGTCAATGTTGTTGTTTGCTGATAACGCCGGTTTTGTTAGATGTAGCGGCGTTTGTTTTGTCTGAAAAAGCGAGCGGTAATACTTTTATAATGTAAATATTTAATTTTTTATTTGCGTACTGTGTTTTATTGATAAACTGATTAAGTGAGAATAAAATGAATGCCAATTGAGTCTAATACATCAAACTTCAATGATTTTCGGCATACAGTTGTAAAATGCTTTACAGTTAAAATCGGTTTTATCACTCTTCACCTTTAAAATCACACGCACGAGAGAATTTTTTTAACTTTGATATAAAATTGATTGGGACGCATAAAATTTAATCTTTAAAGGGTGAAATTTTTATTTTATGAACAATTTGTTTTGGAGCATCGATTCTCAACATATTCCCTGTTCTCGTAAAATGTGTCTCATAAAATTGATTAAACAAGATCTTTTACATGGCAAGTAGAGAGGACCGAGATTTATAACTCTTTTAAGCTTGTGATTTTACGGCTTCATATTTTATATGAAAGAGCTTATAGAATATCAAGATTTCGTAAGATATAAAAGCATCTGTAACTAGGCTAACGATGGAATACAATAGAATTACTGTAATAGTACCTGCAAAATTTTAATCTATTGAATATTAATTTTTGCTGCTAATTTTCACAAAAGATTTAATTTATCAATGACAAGGCTGGATTAACAGATGTAAAAATTTCCTTTTTTCGTCTGCAAAATTTTAAGTTTGACTTACTTATAATTTTTATCAAACCCTATAACGTGCGACTGTATTTTCTTAAGCTCGTGTGCAAAATAGGCGGAATGGAAAAAGAATAATGGAGGAGAGAGAAAGAGAGGGAGAGAGAGAGAGAGAGAGAAGCGGGAAACACGTCAATAAGAAAAAGCGCGAGGTGTATTTTTACACCACATAGTTATGCAATACATCGATCGCTTATCTAACAATGCTGCGGCGAGATACATAATTCACGGGAACACGTAAATACGGAAATAATCGCCTTCGAATACGTACACGCATACCGCAGAACTGGCGAGAAATTGGCACCCACCGCGTAATGCGTACGCGCTGATTTGCCGGCCGAACGCTGGCGCGCACGCGAGGATCGATCGGAAAGAAAAAAAATTAGCACCGCTGCGCCCACCCGGAAATGTACGAGGGATGGTGTTAGGTTTATCTGATGCATTGGGGGCAGCAAGTTTTGATTGAGAAAAAGAAAGTTACAGTTTTTAATCAGATTTGAGTGGAAGTTTTTGAATTTTGTATAAAGGACTGAAAATTTTTGTTTGAGATGAGTAAAATTGATATACTGTATAATAAATTTGCAATGGAAAAATTTTCTTTTCAAATTTATCATTATATATTTTTTAAAGAAGTGAAAAATTGCCATTTTTGTAGTAAATATTTATATAGGGTTTAGTTTGTTAATGTTATTTTACTATAGTAAGCACTTATATTAGATTAAATTCATGTTGATAAAATGAATATTAAATTTTGAACATAGACATTAGATACTTTATAAATATAGAATATCGAATAATTAAATAAATGACGGATCCATCTTGTATCCGTTCTTGTGTAGGGTAGTAGAACGATGTATATTGATTACTATCAATAGCTTCTATAACTAAAATAAGAAATTTCAATATCAGTGAAGAGTGATCTATTTTATTTTTTAGACCGTCTGCTACATCTACTTATATTATTTAAACTTTTTAAATTGTACAAATTAAATCTACCGTGATAGTAACGATTTATTACTAATTCATTACAAATTACTTGAAATCAACATTTTTATTTGGTCGAATCAAAGATAAAAATATATTTAAACCTCTCAGCGTATCAATCAAAATAAAAACATATCTCGCAGCAGTGCCCGATTAAATAAACCCAAAGAGCAACAACACTCGATATCAACAAGACGATAAACTATTTTCAGCACTCGGCGCGTCAAACAGAATCAAACAAAGGCCATTAAAGCACTCATAAAGCCAATCTCCAAGCCATAAACCCGCAGCAGCCACCGAAAAGCCGAGATCCCACGCCTTCGCCGCGGCAAAACGAGAAAATCAATCGCGCGCGTTGAAAGCTAGCAGGCCGGGCTTTATCGGCGAGCCTGCCGCGGGCCGCGTGTAACTTTCCGCACGAGGAAACCGCACGAGCGCAGCTAATCCTCGGCGCGTACCAAGCTCAGGCGGACGGCCGGCATCGATAACGAATCTACGCGTGCACGAGCGCGCTTTCTGGTAGTTGCGCAATTAACAATCGGAGGCGCGCCGCTGGGGCTGATTTTTCATGCTCGCCGCGCACGCTAAGGCGGGAAAGATGCCGAGATTAGGGTGGAGAAAGGAGGGTGAGGTCTTGGGGAGAGAAGTGGGCTTTTCTACGTCATGTGGGCTTGGGGGGGTTGTGGCTTGGTCGAAATTTTATTGGTTGCTTGAGTTTCTACTGTTTTGCTGTTTTATGGCGGAAAATTCAACGGTTGGTATTAATTTTTGGTATTTTGGAATGTAAAAATTTCAAACTGCTGATATCGCTTTAATTTGAGAGAGTGAATATAATCCGGTAATATTTATGCTTCGAGTGCAAATGTTTATTTAGAATATGTTTTGTTTTCTTGAAGTTTAAAAAACGCAAAAAAGCTTTTAAACATTTTAGATATGCAGACTGAAGCATTCGTAAATTAGCACACGTATTTTTTGCCATTCGAGCTGCTCAACTACAAAACTTTTTTCACATGTATTCTCACAGAGAGTTTTAAATTGTTGAAATAAAGTTCAACATTTAAACAAGAAAAATATAAAAAATCTTTACTGCATACATCCTGGTGTTTACAAATAAATAGAAGCCGGATTAATTATAAGTTTATTATATATCACCAGCATTTATTATCAGATAGCTTTTATTTATAGCATAAACATTTACATCTCATTCAGAGCCTCTAAATAAAGTTGCATGATCGATAAGTAACTGTCGTGTTACTATTTGACTATGACACCAGCGCCTGAAATTCGTGTGATAACTTTTTAGGTTTTTTTAATCTGATTTCATTCCCTGACAAAGTTATGAGAAAACGGAATGATGCAGAGGTAGAGCGCTTGATTACTCAGAATTGATATGCTAATGCTAAAAATACGTGACATAATTATTTGAATATTTATACAAAGACAACATTCTCGTTTTAACATGTATATTAAGAGTAGTAAGATTTAAAAGTAAATTTCAGAAAATGCTTACTGTTTATTAGTACTATTTATTATTACTATGTTAATTTATGGACATTGTTCTAATGATAAATTCTAATTCATACATTTGCTTAGGTAAGATCATATCACTTTTTTATAAACGTACGAGATCTATATCAACGAAAAATATCAAATTAATGACATTAAACATTTCGACTCTAAAAGTTTATTTCACAAGTAATTTATCCTCCTATATCGAAAAATATGAAAAAATTTCTCTAATCTGCAAATACTCTTAGTCGCCCCACCTTCATAAAAAAAAATCTCTCAATATCGGCAAGCCGGGGGTAGCAAAAAGCATCGGGCCATTCGGCAAACTACGCAACTTCTCCTAACCATCCTCAACCTTCACTCCCTCCCAAGCAATAGCCCAGAAATCCCCCGCACGTACATTCTCCCCGACATCGCAAAGCACTTTGCAGCCGTGAGCCGAGGGTCAAGGCCTTCGCGACGGGCCATGCACATCCATCCCGACTTTACTTTCGCCCGTCTCCCTCGAAAGCCTCCTCCTCGTTATGCTTGCCCCCGCTGAAATTGGGCCGCTGCCAGAGCGCCGAGTATAGAGCCGGGACCGCCCGAGTCATCGAGTATAATACGAGAGCGGATTTTCTATGGGTTGCGTGCGTGCGCTTTTATGTATTAGTGCCACCCAACCCTTTTTTTCTGGCCTTGTTTATGAACATCTATATTTGGAGCGCGGGAAGCGGGTTTACTTAAGGGCGAGTGAGCTCTGTTTTTTTGAGGTGACGGGAGAGGGGCCATTACGCGCGTCTTTTTTGCATGGCATTTCTTTTTTATTACCACTCTTTGCGATGAGTTGTGATACTGTGTGGCATATGGGGCGTATGAGTTTATTCTTGATGATGTATGAAATGAGGCGTCGGTCAAGTAGCTATAGTATTTTCTATAATATATTTAATACAAATATAAGTGATGTGAGTGAGCTTTATTGATAGAAGATTAGGATGAACGCTTGTTAAATTCTAATTATTTCGTGGTGTGCATCAAAAGGTTAATTGGCTAACTTTTCATTACGGTTAAAGCCTGGTCAGTTTCCTCATTTTTGAGAAAATATCCCTCCTTTATCCGGAAAATTTAATCAACTTTATCCTCCACCGCGAAAAGCGTAATCTGACAATTAATTTAGCCGCGAAATGAAATATTCATAGTGTCTATAATGCAAAGCAGATGCGTTAAATGCCCCAAAAATTCTTCATTCAATATTCTGATGAAGATAGACGGATTTTTATGATTGCATTTCTGTGCAGTCGAGTTTAGACAATTAAAATTAAAGAACTGACAGTTGCATTTTTGATGATTTTCAAACGATCTCTGTCAAACACAATTTTTCAAGGTTGGTAAAAAAATTGCTTTTAATTAAGTGGTGATTGGATTTATAAGCTTCAAAGTATAGATTGAAAGTGATGTATTATTAAAAAGATTTAATTGCGTAATTTAGTTTTAATTTTTTAAATAAGTCCTATTTGAAGGTAACCTTCTTTTAACCATCATGTACTAATTGATCATTTTAATTAAAATAAATTATAAATTCAATTAAACAAAGAAAAATAATAAATAATAAATAAATATTGGAGTTAAAATAATAAAAGCATCAACTCACCCCTCCAGTTTTTCGAAAGGAAACATTTTGACTGCTTCTTTGGCTCGCTGATCTCGAACTTGACTTCTCGTCTTTGGCTGTAACACATAAAATTCATGCCTTTGTTGATATATATTTATTACTTTGTCTTGGTTACGATTGTCGACGGAAGTAGATTTATATCAGAAACATTTTTGTCAGGAAAAAACATTCACGTAAAAGCAAATTTTTTTGTGAGACTCTCTTAGCTGGAAGAGATAAGAGTATCTCTTGGAAGTTGCAGATCGATATTCGGAACAATAGCTAAAATGTAAGTGTTGATAGTACTAGCTCTCCATATACCTGTCGAACTTCAAAGAAGTTTTTACTGATCCGAACTAAGCTTAAATGAACATAGAAACTTTCGTAAATTTACTCTAATCCGCGATAAAACTTAAAAGTCCGATAGAACAAAAATACTGGTTCTGTTGTTTACACCCAGATTAAATGGTAAAAGGAACATTCATCAAACGTCTAATAATTTTAGCAAGCCAACTTGTTCATCGCATGACCCCATAAAGTGTGATTTTCTCTGTACATCCATTAAAAACGCGTCGTTCTAAGTCGTTAACCTGCATTTCATGCAGATAATAAAATACCTTATCAGCGGATCAATGCAGCAGTAGCGCAATTCCCCGAAGGTGCTAATTTGCACACTTGCTTATATTATTATCTATCAGGATCGTATATTCAAATCGTATAAAAATTATTTACAGAAATGATCATGTATAATTTATATACAATATTGACAGATTGATTTTTGAATTATATATTGAAATTTTAATAACAAGCCTTTACTTTTTTGTTGTATTTTTATTGTGCTTGTATTTGGAAAATTTATATACGAAATAAATCATGTGTACGTTGAGTTTGCTTTTAGTGGTGCTGATTTTCGGGGAAATAAATTGAGTTGATTTACAAGGTTCGAAAATAGGGTTAATTTTACATTGTTTAAATTTCCGTTCTCTGAAGCTTGGTATAGAATTATAGATATGTAATGTTTAACTAATTTGCAAATAATTTCAACCATATATGCATTTTTTAAATCATTTACACAATGCTATCGAGGTGAAATGTGCAATACTTGAATAAAACATGGTAAAATATTATAATATATTCAAAAATATAAAAATGAAATAAAAATAAATAATGCATTAAAGAAAAAACATTTTTAAATAACAAATAAAATCCGATACGCTTTGATGGGAGTTGTTGTAGAACAATTTATTTATAAATTTACAAACATAAATTACAGAACGCAGGCTTTGGCGCCGATTATTTATAGGCGAAATTCGGCTGAATTTGACGATGTAAATTAAACACCAAACCGAATTAAAGGAGTTCTCGAAATATACCGTTGACTGCGAACTACACTATTAAGCGCTAAACAAATTTACGAGTGTGGGTGTTGCTTTGGTTAAATTATATACACCGCGTCGTTTGGCGCACTCGCAAAATCGTTAAATAATCCAACGCACCAGCGGAAGTGCGCTTTATGTTGATGCGCTACGTGTGTAGCGCCTGAGCTCAGCGAGTATTTCAGTGATTTGTATTCAATTAAAATTGATATAGCCGTGATACACGTACGATCTAAATCAGCTGATGAATATTAATGTCAGACATTTGTCACCAGGTGTATAGCGTCTAGCATAACTTATGAAGATACCACGATAGGGTTGCAAATTTTATCGTATTGTTTTACTTTTTAAATTTTATTTGAATGATTTATGTATGTTTATATGTTTTTACAAGATTTGGAGAGATATTCAGTAAGATCTTTAACTCGAAAGGTATTCCAAACCAAATAAGCTCCTGCCTCGAATCCCAAACACCTATTATCACACAAGTGAATTTACGAAAAACAAGGTAAAAAGGCCTCACAGCCAGTGAATATTCAGAGTGAAAAACCGCGTGTCCCGCAAAATCTCCGAAAAATCCTTTCACTCGACTTGGGGGCGTGCTCGCGCGGACGAACGGCTCTTAATATCGGAGCTGCAGCTGCGAAATCCGATGTGCGCAACGGTCGCTGTTACGGCTACGTGACGTTCGGTGCAGTCGCTCCGCTGGCTTGATACCGCGATATTTGCTGAGCGCTCTCGGCGTTTATGGCTTTCAGAGCTATTTCGCGGTGTCGTCGCTGTTTCTTCCTTGGCTCTTCTGTTGGCCGAAGACAGTCCTCTTGATATTGAGATTGGTTGAGATTCTTTTTTAACTTGATGGTAAGGTAGGTGTAATTTTTATAAATATTATGGCTTATTATTATAAATCTAAAACATTGAGCTTTGATGAATCTATCAGGAAACTTTTATAATCCATATTTTTAATCTATGATTTTTAAACTATTATAAGTAAAGAAGTTATAAAAAAGGAAATTGCATTTCTTAGAATTTCCATTAGTGCCCTTGCGTAAGCTAATTACATTGGAAATTTTCCTCATTTATTATTATACTATAATAGCCATAAGCGTAAGGTACTAACCCCATTAAAATAAAATTCTTAAAATAAAATAATATAATATATTTAAAGTTTATTACTGATTATTTAAAATATTATTCAGTTTTTAATATCAAATAAAATTAAAAGCGTTAAAATAAAACGTTTTAACGATCGACTAGATTAAAGTGATAAATATAAAATATTCATTATTATAAGGAGACAAACAATGTTTTATGTAGTACAGAAATTATGTATACGTAATCGACATTGGCTCACCCCTTTCATAATTAACGACCCGAAAAAAAAACGCCGACAAAAAGCCCTTTTTCACTTTTATACGTAATAAAAATTAAGTGCCGATAGAACAACAACAACGAGCAAAGCTTTGTTGGTGCGTATTAAAAGGCTCTCTTCACGTCGAGCTTTTTCAAAGCTACACGTTGTCAGCTCGCGCGACCGACGACACAAAGCGGTTACCAACGCCGGAAATCAGGAAAAAAAACTGGAGCACGAATTAACGCAGCTTTGGCTCTTGTGGCTGAGCAGTGAGCGAGAGCTGCTGCGCTGGAAAAATTCGCGTTACATCACTTCATGGTTATGCTCCAGAAGAAACAAAATGCGGCTCTTTGCCCTGGGCTCATCTTCTTCTCTTTCAATTCACGGACCTGCTTATGCGGCCACTCGCGTATGCAGCGCATCTAGTCTCGTTAAAGCCCCCGGAATTTCGCTCTTTTTTTGTGCACTGGAACGGATTTGCGCGGTTGGGCGGGAAGAAAAGGAGGCTTCAGAGGGTCGCATTCACTTAATTTTTATCGAGTGTCTCTAATATATGTACGTGCTCTTGAGATCAATATTTCTGAGTAGATTGTAGAATAAGCTTATGAATAAACAGCATGTTGTTAATTTAAAATATGTACAAAAATATACATATTTTTATTAGTTCATAATTTGAAATATCAGTTGTTACTCATTAGCTTCCTACTTCAAATAAAATTGAATTTCTTAATTTTTAAATGATTTAAATAATTATTCTTTAAAAAGAAGATATAGATAATAATTGCTTTTAGTCTTCACTGAACACTTTTTTAAGTGAATAGCCTTAACTTTTAATTTCCGTTGAAATGAGATTCTTGCGCTGTCTCGATATATACGACTTTTGCTTTTTCATTATTAGTTACTTTTACGTCCAGTGAGAAAATAATAGCGGCAATTTCGGCGTATTTGTACGTGAAATATAGAAAAGTTTTTAAATGAAAAATATAACTCAAAGTAACAATGAAATTACAAAATGGGAGAAGATTTGATGTGTAAAAAACTCTATTATTATAATATAATAAATTAAAAAAGTTTATTCAGTAAAATACTAATTTAAGTAGTCTTTAAGAAATGTCTTACATATAAACTGTATAATACATTATAGTGAAAAATTTATTAAAATTTCTATGATGATCCATAAAAAGTATTATGACACTGACTTATGTTCTTTCACGTGAAGCGAAATACGTGTTAGAATTCCGAAAAGGATCAATGGTGGATTTTTATTACAGAACGTAAATGATCAATATGGAGACAATAAAACGCTCTCGTAACAATTTTATTACGATGATTGAAAGAAGACAAGGTTAAATCAATTTAGCAATAGATATAATTTACCTTTATACAACATATCAAACAAATACTTTATCAAGTAAACTGAATAGTTTAATTTTTAAATAATGTTATTCTAATATTTTGTCCTATATGTTATAAATGTATTTTCATATTTCAAGTAATGCATCACTTCAGATTAAAATTGCAAGGGATTATTTTATGTATGTACTTATAAGCGACATGTATTAATTGATGAAATTGATGAATCTGATATTTAAAAATTAACATTACATTTTCTCTACATACAAATATAAAAATTTCATTTCATTATTACGAAGGATCGAATTATTTATTTAAATGCAATAATTTAGATTTTTATTTTTCATATATCATCAGTACTATAGTTACATTATTAAGTACATATGAGATTGAAACCATTTAAACATAGCAATTCAAATCACGCACATAGTAGTAACTAATTAAAGTAACTAGACAGAAACACCAACATATTCCAGTAAGCTATACACGAAAAAATAAAGAAAAATCTGAGCGTTTTACATGTGCAGATAACGAGGACAAGCCCAAACGAAATAGTCGAAAAGCTTTTCTCCTTTTCACTGGGGAAATCAGTGTGAAAATGTTCAGAAACTCGCACAGGCTAAGAAGCTCTTCGCGAGAGTTTCGCGCCAAGAAACACGCGCAGGTGTACGCGCACGTACGCATAAATCCGCGCCCCATTGATGCAGAGGGCAATGACGCGCGTCCCCGAGGTTACGCTGTCTTTCATTGCTTTAGTATATACTAGAGGGTGGAGCTCGCGTTAAAAAACCAGCGACGACACAATCTATCAATTTGTTTCGTCATCAATTTTGATAAGTCAATGGATATAGCTGGCGTGCTGCTGAGTAGTGCGTATTATTCATCGTTAGCGGCTGGCTTGCTTTAGTGAATTCGGATGGGAAAAGGCGCGCGTGGGAACACGACAAACTTCGCACTACGGAATGCTGAATGGAAGATATGTAAGTTCTGACGCTTTGTGAGTTTGTTTTTCTTGTTCGATTGGAGGTGCCGTAGAATTTTGTACTACCTATCTTATCACTTTTCTTTAATTAGCTAAAAGAAACTTTGTAATTTGTGTTGATTGAAATTAAGGGATATAATTTACGAACCCCATTAGAGAATCGTAAAATGAAAGAATTTTTTTACAAACGGTAAAAATTAAGCTACTTAATTAACAGAGGATGAGAAATCTAGAAGGCACGTTAACAACGCAATGATCTGGGATAGCGTTACTATGGCGCTAAAAGACAGGAGCCGACACTTGCGCCTCGAAAGTAAATCTAATTATGCGTTTGTGTAATCCCTTGAGAGGGTTGCCGAGATTCGGGCAATCAGAATTCGCCGTCTTGGAAAATTGTTGTCAACACCAGCTCTAACGTTTATTGCGTTATCCTATTAAGCAACAAGCTTCTTTAGCTCAATGGATTCGCCGTGCTACCCAACGAACTCAAAGTACTTTTAGCTGCAGAATTTTGAGAGGCTTCTTAATGTCCATTTACTCCATTTACCTAGCTGGAGCAATCAAGGTAGAATTTTCTTCCTGTTTTAAATTTTCGATAATTGGTTCGTTTTTAAATATATTTAGACTATAATAACCAAGCAAAAATTCAATTTAATTTTGTTTGTCTTTTTAACTAAAAATGAACTAGGCGGTAGCCAGAATTTAGCTAAAGTTCGTTTTAAATAAAATTTGGTAATAAGCGGCTCTAATCTAAAACAATTTTTCTAATAAAATATTATTTCAGTAATAAGAGGTATCAATATCACAAATAAATTTTCTTTCTTCGTGTAAAAATAATAGTTTTTGACAGAAGAGAAAAAAAGTAATTCTAATCCCGTACGAAAATAGTAGACGTTATGTCATCCTGACGCGAGGTTAAAATCACGTTCTCTCCCGAGTATCAAAACAATTTTTTGTTACAGTGTGTGTGAGGTAATATTTTACGTATTTTGCAAAGTTCTTAAATGCAATTTATACCCACTATATCAGAAAAAAATTTTTCCACACATGCGAAAATTGATTTTTGATTCAAGCGATTACCACCCTCGCTTCGCTCGTGCGAGAATAAACTTTTTTACACTTGTATCGAAAACTATGTTCGTGAATCATAAATCTTTTTTGGAGTGTGCACAAAAAAGTTTTTCATGTTCAAAAAAAAGAAAAGAAAATGAAAAGAATTTTGATTCAAAACGCAATGCGGATCATTAATTTTACTGAAAAATTGTAATGAATAGGTACTATTCTTAAATAACGAAAGTAGTAATAAAAAATCTAAAACTCAATTTTGAAGATTTACCTTATAAACGAACCTATAAAGAAAATTTTTACTCAACCTAATTAAACTGTATATGTATTAGTATAGAGCTTATGCAAAAAGCCCTAAAAGGAGGATAAAGTGTTAAATAATAACATTTGCAATTTTCTCTATTAATCTGAATAAAACGCAAGATAATTATAAAAAAAAAGATAGCAATTCAAATACTCCACTAATCATAAATAACAGTAGAGTAATCAACTAGCCGCCATGCGCGCAATGTCATCCTTAATTCTCAGCCATTTCGACAAATTTCCCCGTTCTGTCCATCTCCTGCACAAGTTGTACATACTGAATCGTCCTTTTTGCGCTCACCAATTGGGAACTCAGTTAGACGGACGGGATAATTAAATCTGTCAATTAACGGACAGGAGGAGGGAGGGAAGAACTCGATATTGCAGTAGATAATAGATCTTAATTTAAAGCAGAAACGGAACATCGATGACTTTTCTCTCTTGACCTGTCGTGGTGCGCTCGAATGACGTGATTGTTCTTTTGTTACTGTCAATTATAATAAGGGGGCGATTCCTTGAGCCAGGACGAGATATCGATTAACGGTGGAACGAGTTATAGTAATTCCCCGTAGCTCTACGAAACGATGTAACTTTGTTCGAGGTCCGAAGACCAACTGGAGACTGTCGAGATAGAAGTCGGTGACCCGAACGCGGGGATTCAAAGGAGATCTGGATTATGGTGATTATTAGTAATGAATTTTAGGTAAGATGCTGAGGAGTAATGCTGAATGTTGAAGTTTCTGTATTCGATTAATTATAGAAGGGATATTGATGGCTCTTGGAAAGTTAAGTTTCAGAAAGATGGGAAGATGTATATTAGATCAAAGTTTGAAATATAGATGCGTGAATATTTCTCGATCTATTGAGAACAATAATTTCTTGGATAGATATATTTAGAGTCACTAAATGCTTTTATCTTTCTTCTATCATGCTTTTATCTTTTTTTAAAATTAATATTCTATGGACTTAAAGAACTTTGTAGAGCATTATAATTATTTGATTAGAAAAGCTTTTAACACCCACGGCATGACATTACTTTTTTTTTAGGAATTTATCCTATACGTTGTTTTTTTACATTTTCGTATTGTTTTCTTTTATTGTGTAATAAAGTATGATTCCTAATCTATTCGCAGATACATTCCATACATGCTCTAACTACCCCAAATAAAGACTGAACACTGTACTAATCAATTTTTCTTTGCAGTTCACAGTCACAAAACTAAAGACTCTAAAAACTAGAAACCCGCTTCAAGATAAAACTCACCAGTTATTCGTAGATGTTTTCCACCTAGGCAGGAAGTTTCGGTCGTATGCAGAGGTAAGGGTGCTGTGAAGGTGTCGAGAAGCACATCCACGCGTGACAAATCGACGCCTCGTCGCTCACAGGCTGCACTTAACACCTCCCTAAAAAAATTATTTTTGGTAAATAATTTTTGTGCATATGTAAATATCTACTACTTAATTTAATGGAAATTTTGATATTTTTGAAAAATGTAATCATCAGTTGTTAGAAAAGACACTAGTATGCATATATTAAAAACGTGCCATGGAAGGCGCTGTCGCACCCTTTAATTATTCTATGAATATTAATGTGAATAATAGAAAAGAATAAAGTCATTATATAAACCATTACTCGTTTCAATAATTGCAGTATAATTATATGTAGATTCCGTTTATTGAATTAAGGTACGTCATTATTTCGAAAAGTTGACAATTTTGAATTGTAATAACTGTTCAAAATTCAGTAGCGTTAATTAGAATTTATAACCATTCATTCGCCCTAAGTCAATTATTAAAGTTTCTAACTCTACAAAGCTTAAATTTTCCGCTTTACCCGAAACAACAATTAATTAACGGGACTTATCAAAAAGTTCCTTAAAACCATACTTGTCATCATGAAGGCCAAGCCACTTTAGAATTAGTAACTTTTAAGCTGAAATCATCTCCTATAGGCTTTGATACTAATAATTACTTTTTCTAGACATTATGCATTACCTACTTAGAATTCTTTGGTATAATTTTAAGAATAATTTACCAATTTCAAATCAAATTTATAACAGCTAAATTATTGCAGTCTTTGTTCTTTCTTCCGGCTCTATTTTTTTCTTCAACTCACTTTCATGTAGACTTTATTTTAATGGATTTTATAATATTCCTTTTTTCTGACAGTGTGGCCCTGGAGTGCTGGATTATAAAAACTTTTTAACATTTGCAGTTATGTGGTTGAAAATTAAATGTTTTATTCATTTTTACTGTTATTGTGTTGAAGTCAATTTTTTATAGTCTTATGAATAAATTTCAAAGTTACACTCTCAAATGTCAATTTAAAATAATCGTAAAGTAATTCTTGAAATAAAAACATTTTTATATCGATGATATGTTTTATTCACTTTTTTATTTTTATTTTTATACTAATACTCTTAGTATTTATAATTGAATTTTAATGAGGCAAATGAATAACTTTGATATTTAATGTCGCATTTTATATCTGTCAATAATAGTATTGGGTTTTTAATTTATTACAAGTCAGATGGAAAAAAATTTAATATAAAAATATGAAAAATTAAATTAAGTATAACTCTCTTCAAAGAGTTTATTTATTCAATTTAATCAACAAAGTTCTTTATTCTTATATATTAAAAACTTATTTTAAAATAACTTCAATAACCTTCGTCGCTCTCCAAGAGATTTTATTAAAAGCCTCAAAAGCTCCAAAGCTTTGCAGCTTGCTTTTGGCTGCACACATGAAAAAGGAAAACAAATATAAATGCCAGAAGGCCATAAAAAGCTTTTAAAAGCCCTTCAAAATCCTCTGTTAACACGTTGTAATACGTAACGTAAACAAGCGCAGAAGATAAAGTCTATTGTTCAATGATTGCTAAACGATTACGTCGTTGTTTAATTCATTATTGTTGCATTCTCGTGTAGTCTTGTATTTCACTTGTCAATTTTCATGAAAATTACGACTACTCCTGATGCTTATAATTGTTTTGAAATTTTATCGGCCAAAATTGTTTTTCAGGACAGGTTACACGAAGGATTATTGAATTGGGATGAATTACCTTTTGTAATACTACTTTCATAGGGCTTAAAATTCCTTATTCATAGTAACAACGAAGATAGACTTGTATAGAAGAACAGTTCTTATGAGGCAGTTGGGTCCCGAAAATGTTAGTTTCTTATTGCCCGCTTGGCGCCGCCACAAT
>JAPYZA010000581.1:3286-30548 GCA_030522685.1 Eupelmus azureus | reverse complement strand
AATACCATAAAAATGTCAGTACCAGCAGAACAACCCACCTACAACATTTTCATTAACTTACAAACCAACTACAGCTCGCAACCCCCAGTCAAAAAAGAAAATCATAATCGCACCCATCCAACAAAAGAGATTACTCAATTACCAATACTACCAGCCGCAATCAGCTAACAAAATTACAGCATATAACCCAAAACCGATTAAACCAGCCCGCTTGCTGCCAGACCGGAAATTTTCCTTTGTGAAAACAGCAGTCACGTTCCCCGGGCCTATAATTGCCGAAGCACATTTCCCGCTCGCAGCCCCCCGCACGGGAAGTTCGCGTTCCCCGCTCCCTTAGCCCGGCACATTGACGATTCATTCGAGCCTGCGCGCGCCGGGGATAAGCATCGAATCGCTTCTCTAATCGTTTTCGATAAAACGCGCTTCCTTCGCGAGCTACGGCGCGCAAAATTTTCGTCAAGTCATTCCGCCGACAATGCGGGGGTGTGTGTATACTACGGGCACCCCACGCTGGGGAAAATAATGGAAAGTCTGACGAGAAAGAAAAGCAATAAATCGCGCGTGACGGGTAGTGCTCGGGGTCGTTGGAACGAGTTCAACCTTATATGCCCCGGCTGCCGTTTAATGCGAGAGAGCTGCTCGAACCTGCTGAGCAAACATTGAAGCGCGCTAATTTGTTGTAATAGTTGTTTTTTTGAAGAATGTTGGGGGCGGTAGATTTTGTTTTTGCGCTGGAATAAAGAATCGTCTTGGACGGTATTACAAAAATTCATGTCGAAAAATCAAAATGCAGCCAAGAAGAAAGCTAAAAAAGAACGAAAACGTAGTCGCCCAGCCTGTCACCGTAAAAATCGAAAAAGCGTACGCACACCGTGAAATCCCTCGTACTCGTATATTTGTCTTTTTCAATTAAAGTTACGTACTCGGCGGTGGGCAGCAGTAGCAGCAGCAGCAATTACGCTGAGTCAAATGCCCCAGAGATGACTTAACAATGCGCCAAACGCTAAAGCACACACAAACACCCACACGCGGAGTTCACTGCTTCAATCTCGCCTTGGCGTATACACTTTTTCCGGACTTTCAATTGCGCGCACACACACATAGACAAGCAATTAGTTCCGCAGCTGAGCCCCGCCGCTGTTATTTCGCTCGCCCTGAAAAATGCCCCTTCGAAAGGCAATTCTCAAAAGAGGAATTAGTACATCCGTTTTTTTCTCGCTTTTTGCCAGCGGAGCCTGCTGTAATTGTATTTAATCGTGGCGGCCGAAGGGATCTTTTATTATTAACCTGGAAAAGAAAAGCCTGAAACTGTATACGCGGCCCCCGAAAGTCGCGCTACCCTCGTACAATGGGCAAAACTGTCTCGTTGTATACGGTAAGATGATTTTCGTGAAAAAGGGCACGTAAACACTCTTCTCCTCGGACGCAGGATATACTTTTGCCAACTTGCTTTCTTGCTCCACTTCGGCGGGGAAAACGTTTTCGTGGAATACAATGCGACATCCAAGATAAACAGATTGCATGAGTTATGCGGACTGTATAGCCCAGCGATGGAGCACAACAAGCCACGCTGATTACGTATACGAAGCGCGGGCATGAATCAATTTGTATCATTGATTTTCCGGATCCGAAATGAACACAGCTGACTGACTATTGTGGAAAATCGATATACCGTCTCGTGCAACTTTTTTATCTGCGGATCCGCATTCAAGGTATTCAAAAGGAAACTTTTTCATTGTCGAACTTCTTTTATCAAAGCGAGCCGCAATCGCGCCATTCCGATATTAAGAGCCGCAACTCGAGCTCCCGTCAAGGGAGCGGATTATACAGCTGTTAATGCAGAAATGGCTCGGTTGAGGCTCATTAAAACTTTCGGACGTCTTTTCTGAAGTGAGCGCCGAAAATAGATAATTCGAATTAACCGGTTTCTCTGGAAAATTTTCCGAGCCAAAACTAGTTTAAGTAACCCTCGACTCGAGTCAAAATCACTCCTGGATTCCATTCGAACGATCCGCTTTATTGCGACCTGCATAATACTCAGTATCTCTCGCAGATCAAACCCGGCTTTTAACAGCCGGCGACCTTTTGCTTTGCGAAAAAAGCCGCGCGCCCTCCAGCGCATATTCACCCGCGCCTTGCCTCGCATCCTCTAAAGTAAATTAAAAAGCCAGCCGCTTGAAAAACCGAAGCCAATGAAAAACCCAAAGCTCCGAAAATTTTCCAGACCGGCCGTCATTCGCGCTCTAATTTACTTACCCGCGTCGACGTGAAAAAAAAACCCGTCGACGCTTCAATCTCGTTAATATACTATTACCCCGAACGCCATTTGCACATATACACATTCATCACGAAAACGTACATTCAGTGCGATCGCAGAAATTACAGACGCGCGTGTATATACGCACACGCCTCGTCAGTCAGTTAATATAACGAGAAGCGCAAAGCCGCGCCGCTCGCTAATCAGTTTCACTTAGGGCGCCGCGTGCGTATACACACAGTGCAGCTCTCTCTGCATGACGAATGGCGTTTCTCGATAAAAGCGCGCCGCGGGCGCAGCTAGCCGCGAATCGATGAATGGCCCCCCCCCTCCTATAGTAGCTGCTTTGACGAGTTAAAAGCTTCTTTGCCCGAAGGCTTCCTTTTTTTCGGGCCCCCCTTTTGTCGGGGCTTTTCGCCTGTAAGCGGATAATAGCGTGTACGTGTGTAAGGGAGACGCGTGCGTCGTTAAGGAGGGAAAAAAAGGGGAGGAAGGAGGAATAAAATAGAGAGAAACCGATGCTTTGTGAGCGCTTTGTAAATCGTTCGCCCGTAGCGTTTATAATAGAGCTGAGCGTTGTTCGGAAAAATCGCGATGGTTTGAAAAACCATCGGCGATATATACGCGTATATGGGCTGCGACTTTGTATTATGTGTATTCGATGCTATATCGTCGTCTCTTCTCTATTATGTCGTATAACGTTTGTAAGCGAATTTTTTGACGCGGAAAGCGGCAGGTATATATAATAGGTAAACGGCACGGAGACAGAGCGGAGAGAGGGAGAATGTGTCCCTCTCTTCGCGCTCGTAAAAGTGTCGTAAAGCAATATTACAGGGTTGTTTAAGATTACAAGAGCAAAAAAAAAAATATATAAATGACTATATACAACACGAGCCTCTTTATTATTAATTAAATCGCTAAATTTTAACGGCCGACCTTTGCTTTTAACGGCGCCTTTAGTAATCAAGCGCAAAATAGAATCGCAACACATTTTTTTACAAATCCCAGCTACCGACGGACGACCGACAAAAGCCGCGCGTTCGAGTATACCGTACAAAAAGCGATGAAAATAAAAAAATAACAAAGAGGTGCAACGCGTTTTTTTTTACAAGATACAGAGAACAAAAATATAAAGTCCACCCACGACCGAAACACGGTAAAAATGAAGCAATATACATAGAATCGTACACCTGACACATAACCTCTCCCCGATCAAACTGGAAGCGCATAAAAGGCATAACCGACAACGATTTTACCATTTATTAACGAGATCCGGATCGTTATATACAGCTACTTATACAATTGTGCGTCACTTTTACCGCCACGCGCGCATATATGTGTGTGTATACGTGTATTAACTATTGTATTTCGCGCTTTTCCTGCGTTCGAGTCCCGCGTCACGCGGACGGAATCGAACGTTTGCGTCTCTGCGTATACATCAAGCCTTTGACGAATCGAAGCGGATATTGGCTTTCGCGCGAGTGCGAGCGATAATTGGATACTGCTTCCAATACACCGGAGACTGCCCCGGCTGTCGGCCGGCTAATTTTCGCTTTTTGCTTTGCGCACCGAGAGCGAGCTATATAGCAACGAGATGCTTGCTCGAATATCTCGTACTTTATTCTCGTTTTTTTTTTAGGTGTTGAGTGAGAGAGACGTGGAAGTGAGTGATAGGATGATTGAGCGTTGCGGAAGATTGTTAAGAGTAGCTGAAGAATCTTGCGATTTTTGTTACATGAAGTATGTTTGTGCGTATTATTTTTAGTCTCGGTTGGGTCAGTCTCCGGAGCGAAAATAATAATCGAGAGGAAAAGCGCAAACGTTCGAATCCCATGCGAATGAGCGCCAAGTCGATACGCATTACAGATATTTATACGGCGATGAATGAAAAAAAAAACGAAGGAAGATTGATAATATACGTACGTCATGTGTCATTATCAACGCGATCGTCATATACGTGTATAGCGATTCAAACCTATTTTGTACGTTTATATGCAGTTAAATAACATTACATGTGTATTATCGATGTTAATAACATTAATTACCGAGCGAGCGCGCGCGCCAATGCGAGAACGAGAAACCCCAACTTGTAATTATTAAATAACGCAATTTTAAAAAAATCCCAAAAAAATAAACGTTATGGCATGCGTACAAGCATGCCAACCTATACATTGTGATTGGCGCGCGAGCTCGCGGCGAGAATAACTTTCAAAATCCAGAAAAAAAAATTATTCGAAATATCCTTATATCTGAGTGGAGATTAAACGCAAACGACGATTCCTTACTGTAATATTCCTCGATACTATCGAAGCTTCCCAGCAATTTGAAAAAAAAAAAAATAAGCGCGCTGCGTGCCGTATGGCCGCCGTAACGGCATCCGTTTTATTGTGGTTCAATCGTTCGATTCCCCTTCAACGACGATGTGTATGTTTAGCGAACAAGAATACCAGATATTGTGTATAAAATGAAAAAAAAAATGAAATAACGTCGCTGCGCCGTCGTTTTAGAATTTCGACGCCAGCTCGCGAGTTGTTTCCGCTGTTATGCGCGTGAAATATACAGGCGGGAGCTGCGCCAGCGAGATTCTAGGGCGATGATGCTGCGACGAGAAAATAAATAAATAAAAAATGCGTTTTGACAATTGGGCTTTGATTATTGTGTTGTTTTGGCTCCTTGGATTCCCTTGATTCCTCGTCATGTGTTTGTGTTTTTGGTTTATTTGAAACAATTTATTTGATATTTTTGTGTAAGGTTCTGAACAAAAATTTTATTAATTCAGTAGTTGATAAATATTATTATAAATTTTTTATTTCTTATATAGTATTTTTTGTTTTAAAATATTTGATGTTCTAAAAATACTTTTTCAATTGAATAAAATTTATTATTTTATTTGTCATGCATTTTAATAAGCTAACTTTTTGAAAGTCAACTGATTGAACGATTAAAATTAATTTAATTACCAAGGTGTTTATCTGTTAATTTATCATTTTACTGGTTATAAAAGCCGCTTCAAGAAAGCAAGATTTATATCGCTACACCATAAAGATTGATTAATTTCGGATGTAAGAAAAGAAGTGGTGAGTATAATAAAAATATTTTTGCATATGTCTTATTAAAATAAAACTAATGATTCTTGAATGATTATTCAGAAAATTTAATTTTCGAGTTACTTGTGTCTCTGAATCTCTTGCTCAAAAAATATAAAAAATCTTGTGTACCTATACCTAAAGTAACATAAATGATAATTAATACAAGATCATAATGAGTTCCAAGGACATATTTTCAAAGCAATAAAAGCTCCCACATCCAACAAATCAAATCAGCCATTGTTTAATTCATACCATATAAGTTTTCATACAACAAAACAGACAAAATAGCCATGCAAGGCGCCGTTCATTTGCAAGTCGCATTAGCCTTTCTGTGTTTATATATCGCATGTACGGATACGTCGATTGACGCGACCAAAGAATTCGCGCATGCGCACTAAATACCCTCCTAACCTCACTTACGAGAATCGCGGCAACTGCTCCAAAATTCTTCCATATTTTGGCGGTTAGAAAACTTTGTCCAAATTCACTGATCGTTGATAAAAATGTACTCGGCCAGTAACTAAACTGCACCGCGACTTGTAAACAAATCTAAACAAACGATTCCATGAATGCGCGCAATACGGTGTTTTGAACACATACTGCATTTCGGCTTTTCGAATCTGTCACGGTGTTTGATGGTGTAGCAGAAATGCCGTCTGTTTAACCTCAAAATAGATTTTATTTATATTGTATTTTTGTAAAAAAAATGACTGCAGTAGTGAGCAGTATATCAAATGCACATATAAGAAAACTTGGTATGGTGATACTGCAATATTTATATTTTATACTGTACTAATGTTTACATTTCACTGATCAGCTGTCATGTGTTCAATTGTTTATCTTTACAAATGCATTATGAAGAATAAAAATTGTTGTTTAAATATACATTGTGCTTTTAGATCACAGCATTGAAGAAATTCGTCTCAGAGCATTAAACAATATAATTTCTAAACTAGAGCTTGGTATTGAGTGCGATTGCAATGCTGTCAAAAAGGAATTGCTTGTCAAACTTTTTAAATGGTTTTCTATTGAACCTGTCATTGAAGAGGAAAAAGTATTGGATTTATTGATAAAGTTAATGAAGGTAAATTTATTGCTTTAATGGCTCTTTAGATAATATACTTTTAATAGTAACAAAAGTGTTTTCTTAGTCTGATAATGGCAGTTATTTGAACTGTTTTGGAAGAATAAGGTTTCAAAATGAACTGCGTGACTTGAGGATGCGATTACATTCCAATTGGTATGATAAACTAAATATAATGGAAGAAATAGCATCAAATCCAAGTAGATTCATAGAAAATTATGGAGTAAGTAAGATTACTGAATAAAATATTGTATTAAATTCATTATTATTAAAACGTATACAAATTATTTTAGGAAACACCGGCAATCACTTATGAAGCACCTGAAACAAATTATAATAATCAATATCACAATGATCCCTTAGAGTCAAGTAGTTTTGCTGCTGTATCACCATTAGACAGGTATTAATTTAATATTTTCAAAAAAACATTTTGTGCAATAAAAATACATATAATACTTTATTTTATTTAGTTCTGTTCCATTTGATTTGACTGTCAATTGTGGAGAAGGTGCTGTAGTACCGAGAAGGTCAGAAAGCAGCGTGAAATGGCTGGCTATGCCTTGGCAGATTTTAGCTTCATCAGATAAAGGTGTGCTTTCTACATTAGAAGATTCGTTAAACAATTCTGCAGATGTTGCTGTGAAAACACAAACTTGTCAATTTATTACAAATATTATGTTACAAGACTTCCCAGCTGAAGTTTTCCTTCAGAGACCTACCACTGTCCATGTAAATATTTCAATTATTCGAATGTTAAGTTTTACAAAATAAGATCAATTAAGTATTAATCAAAATTTTCTTTACTAGATTTTATTAGCTCTTTTGCAGTCTTATAAAAATGAACCTAATTTGGATTCACAGAATTTAATTATTACAATACTTAGAACTTTATATAAACTTACACGATCACTTAGATTTCGAATTTATTATTACTGTGATCCAAGTATAGCACATAAAGCCCAAAAGGTATTCAGAAATCATCAATCTTTTTTAAAATAATTTTAAAACTCTTTTGCAACTATGAATTATGCTGACATAATCACTTTTTAGATACTAGCAAGAAATTTAGAAAGTGAAGAGAATGCATTTTTTCAAGAAAGGGATAGTCCAGAAGGAGAACCACCTGAACAAAATTTCCTTGCATATCAACCAGAAGTAAAAATTACATTCAATTAAAATTATTCATTATTCTTTTATTTTTAAAATAGCAATCATATATACAACTTTTCAGAGACAAAGAAATAGAAGTCCGAATTTGATAGATAATGTAGATGATTCAGTACTACAGTTGCAACAAATGTATATTCCCCATTACTGTACAGAAACTTTAATAAGTGTTCTCAAGTTACTAAGCATTCCAAATGATTCAATTCGTCCATTAAAAATAGTTAAGCATATTGCAGATGTAGCATATGAACTTGTTCAGTTACTAATCACAAGTGTTATACCTACAGTGTGGTTTTGCAATGACAATATTGCTTTAAAAATTCACGAGAATATAAAAACATTACTGGAATTGTTAAGCGAGATTCTAGATTATTTTGGACAATTTAATAATGTTGACTATATCAGAATAACTTACATATATTTTTTATGGATAACAGTCAAGCTAATGAGTAATATTATGCCACTAGAATTAGCTGATCAAGTTATACCAAAGAAAATGAAACTGTCCATTTGTACGGCCATTATGGATGCTCCTGTTTATTTGATGTATCCATCTTTACATGTTACGTTGCAGGAATATGCCAGGGTAATTTTAAAAGAATTTCTTATTTTTCATACGCTGTTATAATTAATTCTTATATACATATACATACATTTCTATGATTTTTAGAGATTTCGTGGTACTCAAGAATGTGAACTAGTTAAATTATTAGACGAAACTCGCCTAATAACCAAATCAATGAAAGCTGCTATTTCTTTAATGAAAAGTATAAGAGAGCAAGAATATTCTGATGAATTGAAAGCAATCTATTCATCAAAACTTAGTTTACTTTATCATAAAAACTTTAAATTAATTAAAAAATTTGTAATGTTGGCACAGAATAGACCTGGGTTAGTAGCATACTTTAAATGTTCAAAATTATTATATTAAATACTTAATCAATATTTTTCATTAAAGATATTCGTTGAGTACTGAAGATAAAGAAACTGTCACAAAAATGACTCTTTCGCTTCTTGCTCACAATGATGAAGATGTACAAGAAGCAATGTATTCCGAATGTCACTCTTTAGTAACAATAGTATTAGGAGGAGATTGTAGTAACAGATATAGTTGGAAAAATTTAATGTTTTTAATGGAATCAAGTATATTGACAGAAATAATTTGTCATGGAACAACAAATGAAAATAAAAAGGTATTAATAATACTTTTATATTTTTAAATTTAAATCTATGATATTTTAAGTTCATCATTTTATTTATAGATAAAAAGCATGGCAGAAGAAATATTAACATTTTTTTTAAAAGGAAAACTTCAATTACCGGAAGCTGGATGGTTAAAGTTTTTAGAAGTATTAATTCCAGTTTTACCTCTTTTACAATGTCTTGCACATCCTTCAATGCCATTAGGGAAATCTATTACAAAAATGTTAGATCCTGATATATCTTCTAGCATAAAACTTCCATTTATAGAGGTAATAATAATATGCTTTTTTTCAAATAAAATTTTAAGTTCTTAATTTAAGCAAATACAATTTATGTTTACATTCAAGGTCTTAAAAGGAAACATTCGACTTCTTTTTTCTCACATTCCTGATACAAGAGAAGAGGCATTGTGCCGATTACTTTGGTTACTTGGTCAAGAAAAAAACGCAACTCTAAAATTACCTCGTCTAACGTCTCTACATGGTCTTCCCCTTGGTTCAATTTGTGTATTTGAAAAACAGACTCATGCTAAACGACCTGAAGGCTGTTACCAGGTAATATAATATGACTAACTTTTTAAAAGTTTTCATTACAAAGTTTGCATGATATTAATTATTATTACAGAAAAGTTCTCTGGCATCAGTACTTGAAATGTTGCAATCAATGAACATTGAACCAAAAGTTAGAAAATCAGCACTAGTTCAAGTTAGTGTAATGCTGACTGATACTTCCTTGCACAAATTCTTTGTTTCAGAAAATGGCTTACCAATTATTTTAGACATTTTTTCAAAAGCTTTGGTAAATATCGTCCTTTTTTATATAAAATTTGTATGTAATTTTTTTTTAGAATTTCAATGTATTTTTAAATAATTTTGTAGCTAGAGAAAGATTTCGCCAACTATCCAGATTCCGTAATATCTGTTTTAGCAATTTTAAAACTTGTTGCATCGACAGAAAATTCAGTGAGAATTGAATTGTCAAATCGGATTGATGTATATTATAATACTTTAAGAAGTGGGTAATATTTTAAAATTATAATTGGAACTTGTAATTGGAATTTAAATCAAATAATTAAATTTATTTTTATTATTAGGCATGTTCCTTTATCCAAATAATGAAAGTGTTAAGTTGGATGCTGCACAACTTCTTGCACTGTTACTTTATAATGGATATATAATGAGGCTTACAGAACGAACTTTAAACAATCCTTTTAATATTTCCTTACCATATTTAATAACAGTCAATATGAGACTTCCTTTTACATGTAAAGCACATTGGAAAACGAGTTTCCACAGGAGATCAGATGTTTCAAGTATGAATACATTTGATTATTGTAAATATATTTACATTGATTTCTTTAGTTAAATATTTATTATTTACAGTTTTACACAGAAACAATCCAACTGCTTTAGCATTTGTTAGGCAATTTTGGACTTGGGAATGGAATGGTGGTGAGAAAGTATTATGGAAAAAATGGCAAGATATAAATGATCCAATGATTAATGAAAATTTGATGATTAGAGAATCTGAACTTGCATGTTTAACTTTCTCTTCACTTCATTACTGCATGCAACAGCAACTATATAATATACAAAATTCAATCACTCATAATGGAGTATCATGTGCGATAGACTTTCTGACGATGTTAGTAAGAAAACATACAGAAATATAATTATAAAGTTTGACATATAATATTTTATAATTTTTATCTATACAATCATATATTTGCACAATTTCAGATACTTGAAGTTGTGCAATTTGCTTAATTATGAACACTTCGAGAGTGTACTACAGCTACCATGGGCTAGCACGTTTGAACGTTTTTTACATGCTCATCCAACTAATAAAGAAGATCATGAGTTATTTGTCAATGTACTTAATTTTCTTCATTTGTATATAAGATTAACAAACAGAGGTAAGTTAATGTATTTTTCTGTAATTATTCTTTATTATATTATTAAAATTTATTAAAACATAAATTTTACTTAATCCTAAAATTTTAGAAGAAACTGCCTGGCTTTGTAGAGCTGTAAAAACTATGATGAAATCATTAGCTGATTGGCTACATACTTCGGAACGAAGCGAAGATGTTCATCAATCTGTGCTTAGATTAGCGCGTTCATGTGCAATGACAGATATTGATGAAAATGATGAATCAAAAAATTCTTGGATTAACTTTGTTGAATTCGCAGTTTCAAATTTATTTTACGGAGAATACTACAATTTAGGTAATTTTGAGTAAACAAAGTTTTTGTTTAAAATATCTTTATTTTATGAAAAAAATATTTAATGTTCTATTAACACCTAATTAAAATATTATATTTTAGCTTTCTTGGATTGGGTATTATCTACATTAACTTACGTAATTGGAAAATGTCAATGGAAGAATAACAAAGACCCACTTATGTCCATTGGAAATGCTTTAATTGAACTTATCTTGTCATTTCATCGAGAAGGAACTGTTAGTTTTATGGGTTTAACGATCACGAGAGATTGCGTTATTTGTTTAAATCATATACTTCATCAAATGCAAATTAATTTAAACAAGATGGTAAATACACTACAAATTTAACATTGATTTTTATTATACCAATTATTTTTGATAATAGATATTCGTTATAACTTATAAACGGTAAATTTAAATTTAATTGAATATAAAAAAATTCTAATCTCTGAAAAAGCGCTATTAAAACAGTTAAAAAAATCATATTTCAGCTTTGGACAAAGTTCTGGTACGATGAGGGTCAGTCTCTCAGCTGGCTGCCAGCTTTGTGGAAGAGCCGTGATCCACTAGTGCGCGCCTCAGCGTTACAATTGCTAGCGAGTCTGATCAACGGGCCCCACACGGCGCTGCAGCTCTTGACTGCTATCAACTCATCTCCCGGCGAATTATGCCACGCGCTACTCTACTTCATAACCACCCAGGAGGAGTCTTGCATCGTCAAAGAGGAGGCCTGCCTCGCGATGAGCAATCTCATTAAGAATTCCAATTCGATTGTCTTCCAATACGTAAGGGGCCACTTTTTTATTGCGTACCGAGAAAAGCTCATTGGTTTATCCCGCAACGCTAAAGGAATCGTTGCTAAAAAAACTTGTCAGGCGTCACTGACTTTTCCAAAAAATTTTTCGACGAATCATTTACATTTCAATGAGCAATTATTTTTGGAACGGTATTTTTAATTTGAATCATTTGAAAAATCCCGATGAGTAGATTCTTGAGCTTTGTCTTAGCAAGTTATAATTGTTGCTGCATGGTCTTATGTAAAGTGTGGACCCAAATTTCGCACATGTATCGATCCATTTTATTTGCTACAGGGGGTGTAAATGGCATTTAAAAAATTTGTTAAATGTAAATATTGCCATTTTACGTACAGTACACTAACAAAAAAAAACGTATCGTACAAAACTTTTTTTCACTCGCGCGATTGCGAGAAAATCGTGCCCAGTTTGCCGGTCACTCGTTTGTGACAATTGTTGCTCGTGAAAAAAAAATCAATTTTCACACTATTTGCTTAGCATATTATTTTACTTATACTATCTAATAATAAATCAGATTTAGAAATTTTCTAATTTTGATTTCAGGTTGACGCTTTGAAACCTAGTGCAATGTTATCCTATGTTAAGGAAAACAACGTCTACCACGAAATAGCTGTCATGTGTTCTAATTGTTATATGTTAGCCACCTTGGATCCCGACATGTCTGAGAGTTCAGAATCAGAGGGTACACAAACGCAGTCTTTGGCCAGCAATCGTACGGCCACCACTGTCTCCATGGTACCGAAAACGATTTATTACTTGTATAATTGTGGAGAGGACTTCCAAAGATGTAAGTGAATTTTAGAATGATTTTTTTTAAACTTATCAAAAATTAGGAAAAAAATTATAAAATACTTTTGAGAATCAAAAATAAATATTTATTTTGTGAAATTTTCTTTGTAAAGAACTTTTAAATAACTGATTTTTTCAAATTTGGATCGACTTTAATAGATGGTTTCTATTAAATTTATTTTTAGATTCTGTTAGAAATTCCGATATCACAGACGATGAAGATCAGATGCAATTTATAGCTACACCTACTTTAATCACAGCTCTTTGCACAATGCTCAATAATTTAATTGCTATTGGAGAACATGAAGTTATTCATGAAATTTTCGAACACTCCCTTTACAAACATATCGTGGGGTAAGTTGAGGATATCAATTTATTAGTAATACAATCGTGTCATTATAAATATTATTTTTTATATTACGTATTACCTATACGTAATTTTTCTTTTTTACGTATCTACTATAGTGTAGAATAGTACATTATGGTGGGAGTAAAGTCGCATATAATGCCCGAGCGTGGCGAGAGCAGTAATTACCCGAGGGAATAATTGACTTTACTCTCGAGGTGCATATAGTACTTTATTCCCACCTTTTTTCTATTTTTCTATTTTTTCTAACAAAAATGCTAGAAGGGAAATAGTGACCGAGGACGGAAATAATGGCTCATTATTTCCCTCCTAGGTCTTTATTTCCCTGCTCGAGTTTTGCGGAAATAACAGGCCACTTTCAGCGCGCCTTTTCAGGGAAATAAGTGGTTATTATCGTTGAGATGGGAATAAATAATATTTCTTTTGTTAAATTTAGTTGTTTTGGCGACATTCCAAGAACTATCAGCGGAGAAAGAAACTTGGAACATTACTGTAATGTTTTAGAAATGTATACTAATTTGTGTACCGTTCTTACCAACTGCATTATTCATAGTCCTGATTTTGCTTCAATAGTGACTTTTTCATCCGATTTTCTTCGTCAATTATTTGAAATGTTAAATAAAGATCTGTATTGTAAGTTATTTATTTAATTATTATTATCAAACTATGTTTAGTAAAATTGTCTAACCGTAAAATTTGTTTTCAGTTAGCAGTGTTTCTAGACTAGTTTACTTAAGAAATCGACTATGTTCTGAGATTTTCAAATTTCTAGTGTCACTGTCACTAACTGAAAATCAACATTTCGATTCAATTCAAATAGCCTTAGAAAGCTGCGATACTGAAGCTTTCGTTAAATCATTATGTGATATAATAAAAAATTCTAAGTCAGAACTTGCAATGAGTGCTCTCAGTTTCTTCGCTTTTCTTTTATCTCAAGAGATGGAAAAAGATTGCGAAGAAGAAGAAAAAAAAGTTACCCTCCTGAAAGACATTTTAGATACAAAGCAGATAATCGAACCAAATGGTTACTGGGACAACGAACCTCAATTAAGATCGAAAAATACACCTGGTGTATGTTCTATTGAAAACCCAACTGATCAAAATAAAAATGTTGCTACTAGCGATGAATTGTACGTCGGTTCAGATATTTGTAAAGTGCTTATAAATTTGTTTCTTGCGTTCAGCTATGCTAGGGTGAAAAAGCTTAAACAGGCGAACGACAAGGATGTGGTGACTGTCGCTCTCACGAATTTGCTCTGCATATCAACGGAGGCTAAGAAAACAGCCATAGCTGAAAACTTTCCAGAGACTAGCTTACTGGTATTGAAAGAGATTTACGTTAAGATCAATGCTATTCCTATTCAGACGCACAAAGCTCAAGTTGAACGGAGTCAAAAGGTATCGTCAATGTACTTTTTATTAGATATTAAGTCATCTATCGAATTATTCCTTTTTATGTGCATATACAGATTTTTACGCAGGCATTTATATCGTTTCTTTTGATCTTATCGTTATTTGATTGAAGAAATTAGCATCGATAACTGCGGGTTTTCCCGCACTTTTCTTTCGCTAATCTCTCTATGTACATACAGGTGGAGATTAGCATTTTTATGCTTTTTATCATCTATTCTTTTGCAGATGCATCCTTTGTTACACGAGATCGAATCAATCTACATGCTGTTAATGAACTTTATGTATGACAGCACAGAGACCAAAGAAATTTTAGCTAAAGCCGGCTTGGCTGACATCATTCACAAACTATGGGTTCACACGTCGATGAATAAAAAAGTACTAATCACTACTTTGAAATTGATTTCAACTTTTACTTCGAATAGTTTGAAAGGTAAATTACTCTTTAATAGTAAAATATTCATTAATCTTTCATTCTATAATGAACTTGAAATTACTAGAAGACTGTATTAACCTGTATTTTTCATATTCATTTCATTAAAAAATATTTCATTTACCATAATTTATACGAACCCAATGTAATCCACAAAGATGAATGATTGTTTTTCATTTTACGTGCGAAAAAATTCACGATCGTTAGATTAAACAAATGATTATTTAACCATCTTTGTCGAGCATACAAAAAGCGGGTATTTCGTAATCCTGAACAAAAACTAGAGCAGCTAACAATGCAGCACCAACTTTTTTGCAGCGGCACACTCATTGTCTCTGACGACAGTGACGCCGGGCGTGGGACTTAGAAAAACGCCTAACTCGATGTCCCTCATCCACGTCATCGTACAAATGGTCATTAAGGAGATCGACGCGATCGGCCGCAACGGCGATTGCCAAAAGCTCAGCTTTGCCTTTCACATCCTGCGCAACGCTATTCACAATCATGAATGTCGCGTCGTTATCTCGAAGGTAATGATTTCGAAGCCAATAATCGTTAATATGAGCTTTGAAGAATTATGATATTAATTATAATTAGTCGCTGCGTTTAAAAACTTTTGCGCGCAGATGACAAATCTAAAATTTATTTTCTTATGCGGATGATAATTTTTCATTATGATTTTGATGAGTCTGTTCATTTTGTCAAAGTAGAGAATATCTTGTTTTAATATTTCATTTTCTTTATGTGCAGAGCAATCTTTTGCAATTTTTTACGAAGATCCATCCTACTACGACGAAGAGGACAAAAGTTTGGCAGATAGTGGAGATTAACTGTCTGGAGTTTTTGATAGACTTTACGTTTTATGACGAAGGCCAATTGTCTGTTTCCAAGGTATGTGCACGACATTTTCTTCTTTTTTTTTTAATTTACGACCATGTTTCTGCAAATTCGTTATCTTATAGACTCGGAGTTGACAATGATGTAGGGCTTATAATTTCATGTCAGGAAGCAGAAAATAATATTATTCACATAATCATTTAAAAGTGATTTTCATTTGAAAATGTGAAAAGTGATAATAATAAAATTAGTATTTTGTCATTATATTTTAAGTGACATTTTTCGAATAACCACGTTATTTAAAAAATATTACGTGCTGTTTTCTATTTAATTTTTGTCACATAAATACTAAACGTAATAATGAGTTAGACTATTGATTGAGTTATTTTACAAACGTTTGTTAATTAACTGATGTTTTTATTTTAGGCTGTTGATAGCTTGGAAGTACTTATAAATTTAGCTCGGTTGTCGACTGGTTCGACAAGACTATTATCTATATCAATTTTACGAAACTTGGCGTTCAATGCAGCAAATCGACCAAGACTCTTAGGTTCTAGTAAGTAAACGTAATTTATTTCACTCGTTTGTTACAAAAATAATTTTAATTAAATTTGAAATTGATACAGTAATATATGATTAACGTAAAATTAACTAAATATTTTTTAAAATATATCTTTATTGACTTCTGAAAATAAATTGACTATGGTACAATTTGTCTATAATAATATTTTTTATTGTAATACAAATGCTCTGATAAATTATATTGCATTATTTCAAGAAATTAAATTCAAGAAATGTAGCATTAATAACCCATATAATACACTAAATTATGAAGGAGCCAACTGTCCCAATTTTATTCGTAAGCTATAGAATTAAAACACGAAATGAATAATTACCCGTGCATTACCCCGGCTGCAATTAAATAAATTACGTGCAATCAAAAAATCATTACTATCGTGTTTACAGCTGAATTTCTCGATCTGTTGCTGACGTCGTTGAAGGAGGGCTCGACGACCGACATCGATGTAGCAGGCTCGACTCTCTGGGCTTTAATCAGCAACAACCAAAAAGGCAAGCTAACCGCCCGCAGCTATGGCTTTCCGCAGTGCATTCAGACCGCTATAAGCAGGCTTTCGCTACATCTGTCGTCGGACGATGATGCACAAGAGAAGGAGTTGGTGAAGATGCTCGAGTACGTCCTACAAACTATTAGTCCTCAGTAAGGTAAAGATGTTTACGTTCCATTGTGGCGAACCGCAGTATAGTCAGATAGTTCGAGCGATTCGAACTGGAAATTCAATTGTACATACGGAGTGTAATTTTTGTACATGAAATGATCGTCGAATGATTGTATATTAATAGACTGAATCATCAAGTGCCTATTTATTAAATTATTGATTAATTGTGCGCGTAAGAAAATATTTTATACGCAAACTTGAATATTTTTATAATTATTTGTAAAAATATGCATTTTTGTTTTTTATTTAATAAACATTTTAATATAAATATAATGTAAGTTATACATTTTTAAGTAAACTGTCTTGTGAAAGATAGTTCTATAATTTTTCGCTCTAAATAAATTTGATACAAGACATTAAAAATGATTAAATTTATATGTAAACTTAAAATTTCATAAATATTAATTTTACTGTAACTAAACTTTAGAAAAAAAAAGAATTTCAACGATTCACTTACATATTTTTGCCAATTTGCGTCAGAAGTTACGTATTGCAGGTTAAATAATTTAATGAATAAAGAACACTTTCTACCCGGCGCACTGTTATCTTAAATTATGACATTGTTAGAGGTTTATTTACTTACTAATTAAATTAATTAATCTATGTCACTATATATTTTTCACCATTTATTCTAGTTTATAATAGACATTCGGCTCATTTACACTAGAATAATCTTGATACAAAGGCATAATTAATCTATAACTTTGTCGTCTCGTATAAAATTATATATATGAAACCCGAAGGTGCTGTATTAAACACAACGTTAGAATTACAGTTCGTCGATGCTTTACAGAGAGCAATTGAGCCTCCCTCATGTAAATGACCAAAAAGTCAGCAGCAAAATAATTTAAACAATGTATTTATTTTTAAATGAATTTTGTAACATTTCAGAATAAAATTTGATAAAGCAAATTTGTAATCTCAATTCCGACTATAAAATAAACTTATTAACTCGTGATAATTATAATTTATTAACAATGAACTTAAAAAATATTTTATTAAAAGTACAGCTCGATCGCATTGAAATCCCCTCGTTATAAGCAATCGACCGCAACGGTATACTTCATCGCAAATACATAACTTTCGCTAAACGCGTTTTTGTCCGCCACTGATATATACGCGTATCGTCGTCAAAGCCGCACGAAGACTCAAGGATCCGCACTCGTATCGGTCTAAAAATACAATTGAATAACGGGGCCCAGTCGTGCGTACACGCATTCGCATTAATCGGCGCTTATAGACGCGCTTTTCATCGCTCTCGCGCTGTCCTTAACATTCGACCGGGCGTGCGTTTAATTGCGGCCATTATCGCGGTGCGGGTGGGCCCGGGCCGCGCGTTTTCTATAAATAAAGCACCCGATCGAGCGGGCACCGGATTTTAATGAAGAGGGATTCGCGGGGGCCTGATACTGTAGAGTTGAAATTTGCGGCTGGTTTTTTTTGCAGAGAACTGACGAATGATTTGAAAGATTTGTTAGAGGCTTGTGGTAATGTGAGATTACAAGTTCTGATGTAGTGGGATGTGAGTCTTTTGAAAAATTACAATATTAGTAAATATAGCGGTCCGTAGACTGTAAAAATTAAAAAATATCTATACTTTATAGAACTACTACTATATACTGTCTTATAAAATTTCCTATAAAGTATAGTAATTTATTGCATTTTTACAGTCCATGGTAGCTTTACTGACCGGTATTGCAATTTTTTTTAAACATTCGTCAGTGTAGGATGTTAATTTTCAAATGATTTTAGATAATTGGTTAATGAAATAAGGTAATTTTGAAAGTGCAAGAGTACTCGTGTAATTATATTCATCGGAATGTCAATTTGTTACTTTGTGATGGGCCTGTACTGATCTAATTTTAGAAAAATATTTGAAATATACACGATACGAAGTTTCGAGAAATTTAGTTCTTTTTGTACTGATTTGATTACAATATCGATGAGTCGTACGGGTTGTTTCTTAGTAATCGGTTAGCAGGTACCGATCATCGATTTCGAAAGAACCTGACACGACAGTCTAGAAAAATCCGGAAGAGTACCCCAAGATAAATGTCCACGAATATCTTAATGTTTCTTATGATAAAAACATTCTTAAATAAAAAAAAGCATCTTTCAATGCGTGATTGTGGGATCTTGTTTTTTGTAAGTTTAAAATATACTTAAAAGATGCACAGACATGCAAATCTTTTGAATGTTAACTTTTCTAAAGTACATTGTTAAAGTAAACGTAAAAGTTTTTTTTTTTTTTTTTTAATAATTTTAAAACAAATAGAGCTTATTTAGCAAATATATGATTACTTTTTTTTTGAACGACTCAAACTATTTTTTGAGTAAACTAAAGAAAGAATTTTTATGCATAAAAATTAGCTAAAACGTTTCTTAGTTTGAAGAAAATCATTGGTTTCACAAAACTTGGTCCACTTAAGGTGTTCACGTTAGTACGATAATATTTAATCATTATCTCGTAAATTGAATAATTGCGCTGTTAATGTCGCAGTTTCTTTTTTAATTTCACAGCTTTTCAAAAGGGACCGTTCTTTATAAGGAAATAACTGCCATCACGATAATTTAAGACACAAAAAATATGTGTTACGCTGCGTTGAAAAAGCAAAAGAATGAGAGCAAAGTATAAAGTGTCATAAAGAGTTGCAGATCGATCTGTAATGCTTTGTTAAAAGCAAAGCGAAAAAATAAAGCGCAAAAATACGTAAAGAAAGTCAGCACGGAAAACGAACAAGGGAAAGTGTGACAAATTTTTGCATATACATCATGAGCATTCTTCGTAACGGTCGTACAAGTCGATAATGTCCTTTTCCTTATTTACGAATGAATTTACAAAAGTAAATGTTTTATTAGACGGCGAAGGTAACGTGAAAGCATTGTAGATAAATTTAGAATATTTATAGGTCATATTTTACGCAATTTATTGACACTCGAAGAATTTTTCTAGCCGCTTATCTTTTCATCGTATTTTTAATCGGCAAGAAAATTTATGCCTCAAATCGGCAATCTATCAGCCGAGTAATTCTGTAATTCTTTTTCCGAAAAAATAATGTTAATCGCGTACGTCGCATAATAAAATTTACCCGAGCTATTCTAGAAACTAGAATTTAAACACAAGGCACTAAATTAGGCGCGGCAAAGTTGTAGGTTTGTTCACTTAGTTGAACCGATTAAGTACAGTCTCCGTTCGTAAATTGAACAAACGGTTCAAAGATTATCGCTCAGTGTTAAAGCACCATTGTGACATCAGACCTCAGCAATTTTCGAAATGCAATATGTTTTGCAATGTCAAAGAGATTAAAAAATGCCAAAGCGCGATAATAAAAATACACTTTACAATCGTATCAAATATTACGAAAAAAATGCTATGTTGAAACCGGATAGCATAGCTCAAAACCAGACGCTTTCTGAAATAAAGAAATCCGTCCATAAAAAACAAATCAAATCCCAGCGTCGAACCAACAAAGACAATGAAAAACCATACCCAGCGCTATCAATAAAATTCCGTATATCCAACTATCCTCCACAAAGCAGTCGAGCGATCTCGCGCACGCGAAAAACCGTATAATTATCGTGCCGCGAGCGGGTAAAAAGCATTGAGCCAGAGAGCGCAGCACGTCGGCCAGTGTACCCGCATATAATCGAGATCCTTGTGCATAGCTCTAAAAATTCCTGCAAACAAGCAGCTTTCGCGGCTCGTACGAAACCCGCTCTCCGTCGGCAATAGGAAAAAAGAAAAGAAAATCCGCGCCCAAAGATCGAGCCGATCGAGCTTGAGAACGAGAAATCGGCATAATAAAATGATAAAGGCGGCCCTCTCTCTCTCTTACACACTGCGGTGGCAGCAAAAAAGAGGAGAGCGAGAACAACGAAGGAGAAAGAGAGAGAGAAAATATGGAGAAATAACGAGAGAAGCAGAGAGGGGAAAGAGAGAGAGAGAGAGAAGGCTCTGAGAACGAGTAGAGTGCAGCTCGCCGGGGTATTGTGTCGAATACCCAGGCACACGTATATAGAGAGTACACACCTACGTGTATATGCCCTGTTACACAGCGGCTCGATGGAGAGTGTGTGTAGAGCGTGTACCACGTGACGTCGGATGGATTTGCGTCAATGCTGACCTCCGGAGTGGCATATCCACGCATACCACACGCGGGCGCGCGCGAGCGGCAGCCCAAGCCAGCTTACAAGCGCGCGTTCTCCGATCTCCGGACTACTATATAATATAACGAGGCTAGGAGGCGGTGCCTCGCCGCACACGCGCGCGCGCGCGAATCTGCGAGAGCGCGCGATGGCCCTACTTTAAAAAACGCGCCGAGCGTATTACACCTTTCATGGGGGCTATCCTTTTTCGTGCGAGCAACTCCGGTTACCCTCGATTATTATTGTAGCGAGCGCTTGGGATTTTCTTCGTTGGGATATGACAATGAGATGCGCGTCTGGCTTTTCAAGGATTTGCGGATTATGCGGGCTTGCCGGTGCGAGGAGGGATTATTTTGCGGAGCGAGGGATTGGGTAGAAACGTGGGGCGTAAGCTGGTTTTGTAATGGTAGTTGGTAGATTTTGATATCGGCAAGAGAGTTCGGCGAGCAGCGCACGGTGTGGTACCGATTTTCTTGCTGATCTCGAGCGTGCGCGAGTTTTGATGATTGTTCGTAGTCTGGTAAGCTGCGAAAAAGGAGAGATGCTTAGATTATGAATTAAGCAAGAAACGTTTTATTTTGTAACGATTGTGCTACGGGTGGAAATAGCAAACGGTTTTATATATGCAAATTTTAAAGTGCAAGATTGTGGCTGACCACGATCGTTTGTTGAAATTGGAAGCTAATGAAAAGGCTTGTAAGATATGTTGTTGATTTCAGAGATTTTTCTGTTCGATCAACGAAATAGCACAAATTGGACAGATTTTAAAATATTTTTCAGAATAAAAGTTTAAACATGAATTTCAGAAAATCCTATGTATTTTATTGCGCATTCAACGCTGATTTTAACTATTGAAACGTGTACGAAAAGATAATTTCACGTATTGACTTTTAACACAAATATTTACAATGGTTCACATTTTTTTTCAAAATGATAGAGAGGTTACTTTGAATAACAATCTGTAATGTAAATATTGGAAATATATTGTTGATCAATGTGTATGTACTTTTCTTAAAAATATCTCATGAATAATAGTTTGCTTTCAAATTAAAGAAAAAATATATTAAATTTAATGTTTTTTTTCAATTTTAATGCTTTAATTTACATGAGGAGTACAAAAAAGTAAAAGATTCTACAAAATATATTTCTGTATCGCAAAGTAAGTATGAAAAATCTCGCACAGCTGAGTCACGCGGATTAAAAAAATTGAGTAAAACAACATTAGCTTTAAATAAAAAATGAATCTATTTAAAATGTATGAAGTGCGTTAAAAAACAATAATTAAGGTAAATAATGACCTGTTGGTGACATAAACTTTGCGAAATTCTCCAGTACACAACATGTAAATAAATTATCGCGCTGATTTCCATAAATTCGACGTTTAATTAAAATACAAATAATTACAATTTCAATTAATTTTAAACTTTCGTCATTTTCTTATTCCTGATCATCAATTACAATTAAACTTCGTTAACTTCTTTCAAACTTCATTAAAAAGATTATTAAGCTGATCGATTTGTTAATGCCGAAGTGCAATAGAAAGCACGACGGACGAGCTCTTTACGTCAGAACTTTTGAAGTTTTAATACGCGATTTCCATCTCGAGACTCAGCTTACACCAGTTCTCTCTCTTTCTCTTTTTTCTTTCTCTCACTCAGAGTTCGAAACGTGCCCCAACTACGTCAAACACATACTTTCTTTGGCTCGGATACGAAAGATCAACGTCTTTCCGATGTTAAGCGGCCTGCATTTCCTTCACTGTGTAATCTTTCTATTCCCCAGTCTATTTTCGGTTTTCTCATTTTTTCAAAGGCAAGCTTATACAGTATTTTTGAACTCTTTCAGGAATATTTTTATCACGTTATCGTTGTCATACTAATGCTATGAAAATTTGGTTGACCAAAAGGCTTTTGATCTTTCGTTATTATTCATTAATGAAGAAATATACTAAATAAAAGTTTATATCTGAGGAACAATAAACAGATTTTAAGGGTGAAGAAAATTAGATAAAAATTATATCTAATATAAAAGTTATTAATATCACATTACTTAGAATGTTGATAATATAAATTTTGAATTAAAGTTACTAACATTTTCAATTTTAAGTCAATTTTATACAACTTTTTAACATGTAAAAAATAGTTTTATATAAATGGTATTTACTACAAAATTTTTTAGGAGAAAGTTAAACATATGAAAGTAACTGTCGTAATTTTTGCGTGCGTCAAAATCGTACAACTCGTTAGAGGAAATTTTCACTTTTATCAAGTGTGAAATTATCAATCATACAAGTATAACTTTTCACTTTCTCTCATGTGAATGGGTGCAATGAATTAAAGTTACGAAATAATTCATTTTTAATTTAATTATGCCCTTTTAAACAATAAGTAATTACTTGGTGACTTTTAAATAAAAGTATATTTATCTTTGCACACAGTTATGTAAATAGTGTAGTCAATGCTATCACCACAATTTCTCTTGTTTCTGTATCTTAAAGTAGTTGTTTTTTAATTTAATTGATTAGCCCATTGAGGATATTTGACGGCATCAATAAAACATTTTCACGATGGCAATTTAAAAAGCTCCAAGTTGTTCAAGTAAATATTTTGAGAATAAATTGTTAAAGCTTTCAGAAAACGCGTATCTATTGACGTTATAATTAAATTATAGGTACTAAAAAATTGAAGTGTCAATTTTTCAGATACTGTCTCGATACTCAAACATAACACTTTATAGCAGATATAATAAAGATGAGTAACCGGATGCGGAGAAGGTTCACTTAAAGTCCAGTCAATTTTTATGTAAATTCCATCTTTTTAATGACTGTGAAGTATGCTCTTGCGTACGTCAGAAGAATAAATTATTAAAGTCGCCTTACCAGATTTTCCCATTTTGTGCCGCTTAATCTGCGAGCCTTAGCACTTTTTTTCTTCTTTTTTTTTAATGTCCATTTGATACTGTAATCAAAGGTTTGATGAGCTTTTTTTACCTGAAAAGTGGTTCCATCATCTCTTTCCCTACTTTGAAATGATCTAGAGGAAGCAATGATGCAACAGTATTGCTCATCATTGGAGATTTTTTCGTTGAGTAGAGTTACGTTTGTATCATCGTAAGTCTTTTCATATGTAACATCTCAATTTTGTATGCTATAAAATTGTAAGTTTTTAGCATTCATAAGTAACTTCAATAAAATTTAAGTAGATTATAGATTATCTCATAATACCATCAGTCCAACATTTGATTTGGGATAAAAAAAACAAAAAATTGCTTAGTGTGCATTTTCCGACTACACATTATTTACTTGCTTAAAAAAGATACTAATATACAAGTTATCGACGTCAACTTAAATCCCTACATTTTTCTTCATTTTATATCATTTAATTCTAATATATTATTTTTTATAAAAGTGATTTTAACTTTGGTGGATTTAATCAAATTTTTGTAAAGTAACTTTATACTACCGACCTTTTATTCGAGAGATTGTCAATTCCTTTTTTTTTAATAAATAATAAAAGAAGTATTTATTATACCCATTATTTAATTCATTCATATGTCTCTTGCGAATTACCATTGCAGTATTTTAATTCTCTTAATTTTGTTTTTAGCAATGTGCAATTTGTCAAGTAATATACAATATTTACAGTTTTATAACGCAATTTTTTTTACAATGACAATCAATTTACAATAACTTGGTTTGTTGAAGACCGTCGATATTATTAACTATGTATTCTATTCATAAAAAATATATTCTTTTTCTTACTCTTTTATTATTTCAAACTCATTTTTAATAGATATAATTCGTCCCATGTTCAATTTTTAAAGAATATTCAAACGAAACTATACCTTACTTCGATTATATTTTAACAAAAACCTTTGCATAAATACCGCGTATTATCTTTCTTCGTATCAAGTCAAAAAATTTTCTAGAACACTATATGATCAAAATACACAACGCTAAACAACAGAAAAACGCATCATATAACAAAAAACCCAACAAAATCTCATTCTAACAATATTCCATCCAAACGCAATTCCGATCACGAGCCCAAAGCCGCCCGGATCCCCGCCAATCGGCCAATTATCAATCTCTGTTTACTAATTACTATCTCGCTTTTTTTCCAGCATTAGTCGACGCCCTTTGACCGAAACCGAAAGAAACTCTCCCCGTATCCGATACCGCCGTGCTATGCACTTCAGCGCCAGTTCATGGGCGCGCTGATGAAAAAAGCCGCGCGTGCCCTCGTGTTGCGCCACCCCGCCGGGCCATTTATCGTCCACGTGCGCCCCGCGAGCAACAAAACTGCACGTATATATTTACATCCGCGGGAGTCTTTTATTATAGAAACCGACTCCTAAAAATAAACGGCCAATCGGCCGGCGGCTAAGTTTTCTCCTTATCGAATAACGCTCTTTCTCCTGCGGATATATATCTCGGCCCAAAGACGTCAATCCACGTCAATTCGTGCACAGAGCTGATTAACTATTCCACGCGGAATAACGACTTTTTCCCTGCGCGCGCGCGCACGGAATGAGCGAGCGCAAGCGCGCATTGGAAAAAACTCGCGCAGCACGCGCGTGCTGCCTTGGCGCCACGGAACCACTGTGCGCGTGCCGATTGAAAAAAACCAGCGGCTTTGAGAATGATGTTTCGATGTTTTTGTCGGTGGGTTAAGGTACTGGAGGAAATGCCGGGGCTGGGTGTAAGGGAATGATGGTGAATTCATTTTTCTGAGGTTGAGAAATGAGGTAATGTTGCGAGAGGCTGATTTAAGTAGCTGCGGAAGTACTGGGTTTGTCCGGTGTGATAAATGTACAGTGAAAACAACTTGTCATTAATATTTGAACTTTTTAAATTTTATTTATGAAAATTTGTATTACTGTTTCGTTCGAGTGTGTAATTTAGTTTAATAAGCATAAGAACGTAAGTCAAAAGAAACCTGTGCACGTGAATTGTAATTCTTACTATTTATTGCACGTGCGATTTTTAATGAAAGGATTTTTCTTATTATTTAATATTGGTCGAGTTTCAGTGTACGTACGGTGTTGTTTAATTGAAGTGTTACACGCACTAATGGACTTGATTGAAGGCATTACAATTTCAAGCTAGTCATCCATCTAAATCTGATCACGTTTTTGTCATAGTTTTTGCCAATCTTTTCTTAACGTCAAATCGACCTTAAGCAGATTGTCGAACTTTGTGCGTATAACGTATTGACTTTAAATTAAGAAAAAATCCTGTATGAATAAAATATTTGATACGCTCCCTTACAAGCTGCGAACTGGTTCAGATGTATGATTTAATGATTTTACAATAGATCTTATCTAAATAGTTTTTAATTCTTTTTCTCCGTAGTATTAAAATTATTACTATAATAAGATATTGTCTCGATATCTTTAATCATAGTTTCTATATTCTTAAATTTAATTTAGTTATATGGACCATGATGAATACCGAAAAATAAAAATTAATAAATTATTTATTACAATTTGCAAATATTTGGAAATTGCTTGGCTCGCTGTATGTACAATTATAAAGCAAGATTTGTGACTTTTATTACAAGCGTTATCACTTACTATCGGTGTCATGCTTACAAGTCACATTTGTACTGGCACGCAACGTAGTAAATAACAAAAAAGTAATACATATGTGTATTTGCAAGCAGTATTTGCTTTCTTGCACTAATTGCAGTGCAGATTGCTTTGTAATACATCGCTGTATAGACATTACATTGTACGCTCGCAGCTATTATTATTTTCAGAGACAATTTTTTATGCAAAATTTTCTTGATTTCTTTATTTTACATATATTCCAAAATTTATTTTCTTTTGATCGGTAGATAGTTTAGATTATTCTCTTTGATTTACATCTCGATTAAATTAAGAAATATATCTGCGCTTAGAGTCGTGTCACAGTTCTATTTATAAAGCCGGCTGAATGAACTAGAGTAGAGTTCAGTGGTTCAGTGTAATCAGGAACTCCATACAAGTCCCGATGAAAATGCCAGGCGTGCGTTCGCATTCCTAAACCTGTCACCAATTTGTCTCGACATTTTCAGGCGTCCGAACGATCTTGACGATCTATAGAGCGCTCAAGTTAATGGATCAACGCGCGTCACTCACAGCTCTCCAGCCGTGACAAAAAAATCGCCCCAACGAGCGTCAATCTATATAAACTGCCTCCTTAAAGTATAAATCAAACCGTT
>JAPYZA010000580.1:0-33523 GCA_030522685.1 Eupelmus azureus | reverse complement strand
TACTCTAGTCGATGGAAATATGTTTTAGAATATTTTTGAAGTCCTCCAATAGGATTAGCTAAAACATCGGAATTGTCCAATCAAATTACTTAATCTAAAACTTTCTAAAAGATATTTCCGTCAACTAGTATACTTTTAGTTCGTTTAGTAATTCATCAAATGTTAACAAAAGCATAATTTCATTATTCTTAGAGCTAATTTATTACATTGTTTTTTCTTTATTAATTTTTCGAGTAATTACTAATAATACATAGTGGTATGTTATGCAATTTTATTATCCACTAGATCCTTTATCACCTCGATAATAAATATCAAACCAGCCCGATCGATCCAAACTCTCAACTAACTATCATCAATATCTCAAAGTTCATCCCTTGGCTCCGGTAACTTCACCATCAAACCACCTCGCAAAAAAAATTAATCACCTCAAGAGCCAAATTCCCATCAGAGGCCCAGCATCAGAGCGGTAACTTAGGACGACCGGCCGGTGTACGTCCTCGACATTCCAGCCCTCGAAATTCCCAGCCGAGTGTCCATTCTCAGGCGCGCGCGCGCGTAATGAAACCGCAACTGGGCGCGCCGGTTAATTAACCCATCGAATTAATTAATCACGGCGCCAAGGGCCGATCATGCGCGAGCGCCAGCTAACTTTGCCAATCGAGAGATTCGCGCTACAGAGAGAAAAGGCAGATGCAAACACAAACAGCCGAGGGTGGCCGTTTGCCCCAAAGTTTCAAGGGGTTTTTCGAACTGGAAAATCGGGGCCGTGTTTCGAGTTTTTACGGGATGTTTGGTTACGGCTGGACGGCTGCTACAAACTGTTTAGATTATTGATAAAGGACGATGCCCCTGGGGGCGCTCGCAGCTGCACTGTAGACGGCAGCGCTAAACTAACTAATTTCGAAATGTGTTGATTCTGTTGTTGATTCGACTGGAGTTTCAAGCATCAGGTAATAATATTTGGCGGGCTCTCTATTGTATTTTCTCGAATTAAACATTCATTACAAAGATTAATGTAACGCAATTTAACGCATAGCAAATTGAATTCAATTGCGAATTGATTATTACATTTTACCGATTCATTCGAATCGTCGAAAGCAGCTTTGATAATATATTTGAAACACATAAAAGCACTCTATGTTTCGCTACATACATAATTGTTTGATTTAATTTATTCAGTATTTTCAGTCGATTTTACGCGGAACGCTTGGTCGTACACTGTAAACAAAAACGTGGGATTCAGGAAATTATCAGCGATCTGGGTTTTACAGAGAAACCAGTTAGATTCGGGCAGGAAAATTAAAAACATGACTGGCTGTTTATTTCCTCGATAATTGTTGATCCGTCGAATGAGTTTGTTGGCGAATCAGTTGCAGAAGCAATAGCAGAGAAAATAAAATCTTTTGTAAGCAACTTTGTCAAAAGAACAATATATTGCATTATTTTCGAATATTATCCTGGCCCTTTGAAGTCTTTGTGCTATTGATCTGGCCGGGTAATTTCGCGCAGACGTGGATTCGGCCGCTGGCTGCTTATTGCCGTTAAATTGAAGCTCATAAACGTCGAATTCAAATATTTAGTGTTTTATTTGATAACGGAAATTAAAGATACGAAATTGAATTTTCCAAAAAGTGGCTGCCGCAAAACTCAATTTGCAAATTGTTCTATTTATTTTAGAATCACGCAAAAAGCTTTTCTAAAATTACAACGGACACTGTAAATTCAACATTCCAAGTGCTATGAATAAAATTTTTCGCTCTATATAAAGCTAAATAAAGCTAAATAATTTCTACCAAATGCAAAGCACGCATCCACACATCTCGTACGAGCCATTAGGCTCAATGAGCCACAATCTTTATCAACGCCAGAGCCAGCCGCTTACGCGCTGTCCAAAACAACTACACCGTCTCTACACGTGTTCAGCGAATAACCCAGCTCTTGCAAGTCGAGCGTAATCGAGAGAGAGAGAGAGAGAGAGAGAGAGTGAGAGCTCGCGCGCGCGCGCGAGTAATGAGAGAAAGTCGAGAGCGAGGGCCAAGAGCGACAGATTAATAGGAAGATACAGGCGAGAGAAAACGCCCGTGGATACAGAAACAGACGTTGGGATTACAAGCCGGCGCGTCCACGGGCCGTCGCTCGTTTCAAATGATAGCAGAAGAGGCCCAGAGCCTCTTAAATTCCCCGTTCGCTTCGTTAATAATTCGGCGCGGCCAATTCGCCAGTGGAAATTGCAGGCGCACGCGCGCAGCCAAAGAGAGAGAGAGAGAGACTGACTGGCAAAATGGAAAAGCTGCCGAGAGCTGCCCGGCCACTTCCGGAAAGGACAGCGCGTCGTGTCCACCGGTAATTAGCCGGCCAGACGGCCCTTTTAGCGCCCAAATTAGCCGGCTAGGTGGCCGATAGGGGGAGAAAAAGGGCGGGTATATCGCCGACGATAAATGCCACTTATAGGCCGGCTGCTGCGAGTTTGCTAATTTTCGGCCCGGGGATCGATTGGTAGACGACTACAGCGTCTGTTGTTTGTCGTATATGGAATATATATGAAGTTATTTAGAAAGCGGCGGATTAATAAGATTTATGGAAATTAATGTGACAGTTTTTAATGTGGTGGTTGGAATTTAATGTAATTGTTGCGCTGAATACTAAGAAAATATAAGATAAAGTATGAATAACAAGTAACTTGTTCCAAGATAATTTCTACTATAATTTAAGCTTGATTAAACGTTGTGTAAGTAAGGCGCTAAGCTAGAAAACAGTTAAACAATTACGTTGTAACGTATAGCCAGGTGCACTTAGAAGTAATTGCCACCGTGTACTTGGAGTTAGAACGTTAAGAACAACTACTTCCAAGCTTAAAAAATAAGCTTAAACATAAACAACTGGAAAGCTCTCCTCATCAAGAATCTTAAACCGTAAAAATGAAAAAACTTTCCATTTCCGGGGCGCGCATTCAGCGGCCGATGCTTCTCTTCCATCCAAGAGCAATTCTAAAATCCCCCTTCTTCTCGGCTCGCTTACCGAGCCGAAAAATACACCTCTAATTCAGCCTTATACCCAAACTTTTCGCGCGCGCGCGAGAGAACTCGAATTCGAAACACGTAGAGCTGGCATCTCCGAATACACACGGCCGGTAGCTCTCGGTAAACAAAGCCCGCCGACTGCGTTTTTCAGCTCTCGCTTTAAACGTCAACATTTTAGAGAGAGCGAGTGCAGCCAGCGCGAAAAAGGCGTAAGAAACGTTTTCCAGCTTCTCGCGCACCTCTCGGGATTCTAATTCAACCGAAGTCTGCTTTGTGTGTACGTGTGGGTGTGTGTGTGTGTAGTCTGACACCCGCCTAAACGGCCGAGCGAAGTGAGTTAGGGTCGCAGTGCGCGCGAGAACGCGAAATTGAGGGACCAGAGCTGAGAGCGATGTGGAGGGAAGTTTCAAAGGATTCGAGTTGGTCGGGAAGGTGATGATACGCGAGCGAGCCCGGATGCTCAAGGCTGAAGGTTTTTGAATCTTGTGTAACGGAGATCTTAATTAAATTGTGATTAGGATTTCGCTCGAGGACTCTGGGTGTTTAGATAATGTTATTACTAATTATGAGAGTTATTCGTTTATTAAATTATTAAAATATTTTAATTTAAAGCCAATTATAATTTTTCTCTTTTATTTAAGTAGATTAATAAATGTTGTTGTTATAGTAATTACTATTTAATAATTAATTAAAATTTTATCTTGTTATACTAAATACTTTTTATCGTTTATATTTCATTCACATACTATCCTTCGACAATAAATTTTAGGCTTGGCAGTTAAATGACTGTCTGACACATTTCGTCTGACACTACTGTTTACTAAAACGAACAAAGTAATAGAACAAATTACCGTAACGGCAAGGATTCCGACTGAAAATTATTATGTTTTTTAGTAAATTTATGTGCACAAAAAAACTTGTTTTTATCATACTTGCAAAAAAATTCCACATTGCGCAGGGGTTTTGCGTGCGCAATTTTGCACAACATGCGAAATAAGCAACAACTTTATAAATGAAGAAATAATAAGATATATAAATAGGTAAGAAGAAGATATATAAATAGGTTTATTTTGATTAATTAAAAAATTCGAAAATTTAAAAACCAAATTATCATTGTTCTATATCTCTTCACAAAATTCCATAAAATGCATTCAATTTAGTGTACTTATCTACTTTAACATAATTTAATAATTTGATTTTATTTGCAATTAAAAATAACAGATATTCAGTAATTAACGACATAATGACAAAATAATTAATCTATTATTCACTAAAAGATGATTAAATAAATTTATCATGAATTACTATTTAAGCGATACTTCCCTTTTTTGTGATAAAAATTTTCAATATTTCATTACTACAGCAGAGAAAATTTAATATTTTCACGTTTATAGAGAGCAGGCCATCAGGATACTCTTTATCATTGCCCTAACAATTACGCAGCCCAAAATCCCAAAAATAAAGTAAAAAACCGTAAACCCTAACCCACCGCTGCCACCAAGATTTAATAACGAAGCGAAATTCTCGCACAAAGGGCCCGCGCTTACGCAGATTAATTTCACCGATAGCCAGCCCTAATTATCTCCATCGTCTCTCCTCCGAGCGCGACTCTTACAATTTTTACCTTAGCGGCTGGCCGGCCCTCTTTCAACTTTATCTCCTCTGCGCCAGCGTGAACGGCTCTGCGATCGTTTTCGTGCGCGATGCGAGCTTGCGATACGGACGAGGCTAGGGGCGACCCCTCTTATATTCCGTGTGTACACAGAGCGAGCTTTTGTTCTTGAGCGCGAGCGCACGGCGGCCGAAATTTTATTTGGAGACGCCGAGTCGAGAGAGAAAGAGAGTTTTAGAAAAGCGAGTTAAGGCGTAATCGAGCGGAAATTCGGAATTGAGACAAGGTTTGTTTTTCTGGTCTCGTGAGATGAGAGGCTCAGGGCGATGGTGATTTTGGTAAACTGTTTTGGGAAGATTTGAATAATTGTTTCAAGTTGAATCAGGATATGTCTTATACTGTTGAAATTGGATTGATTCAGTGAAGTGTACCTTAAATAATATTAGAAATTTGTAGTAGAAATTTATACCCAATTAAAATGGTTAGAGGCTCAGAAATAGCATTAAATTCATTTTTACCAGGGATTAACTAACTATTAAATGGAATCATTTCTACAAGTGAAACACTACAGGAATTTATTAATATGTAATTGAATATTTACGTTTTTCTTTTCTCTATATTTTAATCAAATTCATCTATTATTATAAAAGAAGGCAAAAATATTTATAAGCATGTAAAGAGACCTATTTTAAGAACTAAAATAAAACTATAGTATCCTTCAACAATGTAAATATTTTTCTTTTGAAAGTATAAATACGCCTAACGATCCTCCACTCTGAGATTACACCAGTATTATTTTAAACGTTTCGTAAACGCAACCTACACTACGCCCTAACCACCTGCAAACAAAGAGAGTAAAAAATGATCCTTTTTTCCGGAAGTGAGAGAAAAAAAGACCATCAATCCTGATACCCTTGTATCATCGAATTTTATTCGAGCAGTGCACTCGGGGCACCTCGCCGATTTCGATTGTGTAAAACTTGGCGCTGCGAGCGTAACGTTTCATTTTTTAACGACAGCGCTCGTTTGTAATGCAAATTCAGAGACTAAAGCGGCAGACGGCGGGCGCGAGTCCGGACTTTATTACAGCTGAAAGAGCATCAATGGGTGCGCATCGAGTTTGTTAATCCCATTGATTTCCTCCGTGGGCGCTAGCTCGTCACTCTGGCTCTCTCACTGTCTCGCTTCCATCCCGAGCGCAAATCTAAATCCGAGAGTGCGTCGTCACCGATGCCCTTTGTTTGAGTTCATTGTCCCGTTATTCCGCGAATGTCGGGAATCACGCGACGCGGACAAGGATTTTGCAGGGATTTTAATGAGAAGAAGAGGGAGAGAGGCCTTGGCTATGGAAAATTTAAACTAGAGAGATATTTTACAATTCGTGGAGAGGGTGTGGTATTATAGACATTTTATTAATGGCTTCATTTTTGTAGATATAATAGTTAATACGTATTTATTCTATATAATTTGAAAATAAAAGTTAAATTGATAAAAGAAAATTTTTGAAAATGAATTTGAACATTTTTTTTTTTTGAATATTTATACGGCTATTGTATTATCCTTAAAAATGTATTTTAATGAATTTACAAACTAAAAATTTAATCAGTATCACATTCGATACATGCTTTTAAACAAAACTGTAAGAGTATTAGAGTATTAGAAATTAAGCTTACTAAAAAATACAAGATTCAAAAACTTGAACTAAACTAATTCACTCATTGTTCAATCCTTCATTACATCTCAAACCAGAAAACAGCTAAAACACCTTGTCTCATTCTTCCTCACTTGGGATAATCGAGTAAAATCGTCGTGCTCGCATAGGACTTTAACTACCCCCTCCCTCACCTATACAACAGAAAATCGAATCCGCCAGCCGCTTATGCGCGCGACCGCAATTATCCTGGCGCACCTGCGATTCGACGTTTATATGCGAGAGCGACCGGATTTTCAGGCAACGATATAACGTAGGCAAATTTTATTCCGCGCCCCGTACGGACGTGCGTGTCGATTTGTTTTGGCCTTTTTTGCGCGATGCTTTTGTCACACGGTTCGTCAGTTCCGGGCTTTTTTCCACCTTTTATGTGCGCGACGACGAAGATTTGAATATCGAATTTTTATAGATATTGCTCTTATCAGCCAAAGAGAGGGAGTTTTTTCTGCTCGGTCGAGTCGAAAAGTAAATTTTTTCTCTGCAGCGAGAGAAAGAGGAAATTCATTTCAACGAATTTCAATTCGTGATGTCAGGATGTTCGTAATTAATGTATTTTAAGTTCGTAAAAATAATTCATAATTAGTAAGTATTAAGTTATTAATACTCACAAATATTCGTATTATATTTGTGTCATCCCGTATCATATTTCGTCTTTTTTGTGCTGGCATAACAAATCATTCTGATTCCAATTGCAGCTTGTACGTATAGGAAGTTATTGATGAATTCAATGCAAAAAATAGATATACAGTACAAAACAAATATAAAACGATGTAAAAAAAGTATAAACAAGTATACGTGGAAATCTTGAGAGAGAGAGAAGGAGATAGAGAGAGGGAGAGAGAGTGAGTGAGAGAGAGTGGGAGAGAAAGTGAGAGAGAGAAAGAGTGTTAGGGGGAAAAACAGAGTGGGAGAGAGAGAGAGAGAGACATACGCATCCAATATCCTCCCTTAAAAAAAATTGAAATTCTAATTACATCCATCCGATTCAACCGAAGTTTGTAACAATTGCCCGACTCGCTGCTGTAACCGCAACTGTTAAAACAACGCGGGATTGAAAACAGGTTTAATAAAAGAGAGAATCCATATTCCCATGCGCGCGATATCCTCGTGCAACTCTGCTTTTCCATCAAACTTTGCGTCTAACGTGTCTGTCGGAAATTTGAAATTCCGATTCGAACAACGCCGCAGCGCTAAGTCCTCCGATCGGTCTCGTATATAAAGTTTGCAGGAATTAGCCGCCGCCGGCGGCTTAGCCTTGCGATATGCGGCGGCGTCCTTTATTAAAGCGGCCCAAGCTGCTGTGTGTATACGGCGTATACACACGAGGCTTTCGGCCTCGGCGCGCGAGAGAGCGGAAACTATTGCGGCCTGCTGGGTGTAGCATATGAGACAGATTCTTGCAAGCTGGATTAAAGGCGGCTCAGCCGTCAGCGACAAACTCTCGTTTCTCAGGATGTACACGTGATGGAGCTGCCTGGAAAGGTGGCTGGCTCAAGTTTCGGTTAATAATGGTTTTGTTTTGGAAAAGTTTGAGAATTCAATATGGATGATCGGAAGGCGGAAGGTGAATCAGTCTGGGAACTTTTCGTTAAATATGAAGATGAATCAATTTTGAAGTTTCTAAGGTTGAATGTTTATGAATATATTGGTTTGATGGAGTAATTTGGTAAAGTACAGTGGAATGTACTTCAAAATTTGATCAAATTTTAAATACTAGAATAAAAAAATGCGTGTAGCAACAAGTAAAGTAATTGCAAAATTTTCATTTAATCAATACAAAAAGTTTCTCATTAATATCCTACACCATTCACAAAAAAATGAAACAAAACATTGTTAAATATAGATGTTCTTTTTAAAAAGTTACATTATACATCGGTGTAAATGGTACTTGAAGCTTGGATAAAATAGAAGCATCATTACCAAGTTGAACGTGAAGTCTCTCTTCGATATAACGGCGAGTAAATGTCAGAGCGAAACTGCAAGCTCCTCATTTTCGTTTACCATTGAATTTCCTCCGGGGGCTTCCACCTCTGCATTACCGTTTTGAAGCGAAATGTTTAACGACACGACTTCCATTGCTCTCGGCAACACGAGCGCGCGCTTGCCTTCACATAACTTCCAGAGCGCGACGCTGGAAGAATATCTCGAGCATGAGAAGCGTCAAATATGCATAAAGTGCGAACCTTTGAAAATGCAATCTAGTATATGATAGACTTGGATCTGTGTCTGAAGTACCAGATAAGTTTACCGGTAAGTGGTAGTTTTGTTTACTTAAACTTGACAGCGTGAAGTCGTTAATTAACTAAGATCCTTGTTAACTCGACTGCTTCCTAAATTTTGTAGAAGTTGATAATTTACATTTCGCTCATCAGCAGTAAACGTTTAATTTAACACGTCACGTCAGACTATATAATTAATTAAACTAGTTGCTGTTGATTATGTTATCTAAAAAAAAGGTGTAATTTAAAAAAACTATACATACATACTACAAAAACGCAATAATAATTAAATTCATCTTCATCCAACATATATATATATCAAAAACTAACACCTCGCTACTTCCCCTTTATCTGAAACTTCCGAACCGTTTACCAAACCTTCAATCTCAATTCCTCCTTACTTCAGCCCCCCAACCCTCTCTTAAAAAATATATCTCCAGCGGCACCCACTTCCTCCCCTTTCCTCTCCACTTCACCTATATTGTTTTCCGGCTTATCCCCACGGGCATAATGAACAACGCTCGGAGCAAACTCAGCTCGAAGGCAGGATTTCTCGGCTGGCGTACCCGGGGAAAGCGAAGCTCGCCTCTCTTCCCAATGACACGCCATCCGCGTCAGTACTAATCCCGCCTAAGGAGGTTAGACTCCCAAGAAGGATCCCCCTGGCCCATTAATTCGGTGCAGCGTCTAGCCGACCGAGAGAGACTGGAAATCCAACGGATGCTCTAGGGGAGTAGAGGACCACGCGAGTGATAACGTAATTGTTGCGGTAATCGTCTCTCATAGTTCCATCGTCCGTCAAGTTACGGTAAATATTGCCTGCTGATAGGGAAGACGCTTATTTCGATGGAAGATACGAGGTATTTCGAGGTACGTATAGTTTGGACGTGTTAAAGGTTACCGAGTAAGGGGTTCTGATGTTTTTAATACCTATTGAAAATATTAGCTATTATTCGCAATTTTTACTACTACTTGTATTTGACTATATTTTTTACTATTACTATATTATTATAATATTTGATTATAATTTTTATTAACTATATTTTTTTTAAGAATTATTATATTTGGACAGGAAGTTCAAAACATTTTGAGCTTAGTTTATAGTTTTACATTGGATCGAGTTTCGATATTAACTAGCATTATTGAACGACTCAAGTTGGTTCACCTGCTAAGTCTGTCAGCATAGCTGCACTCCAGTTCGTTACTTCAACGCTTCGCAAAATCAGAAAATTTCATCAAAAATTACAAATATATAGAACGCCACAGCGAATTCTTAACAGGATTGCCACGTGAAATCTGAATCTTCTCTCCTCTTATTCGATTGGTTAAATCAAGGATTTGTATTCAAGGAAGCGAAAACCGCAAGTCAGAATGCACTAATAAAAGATTCGCTCTTCGATTCCGGGGAAAAACGGGGAGAATTTCGAGAACGCCCCTTCAGTTGCTCGCTTATGTGAAAAGGCTCATCTATCCCAGGGAACGATGGCTACGCTGCAACGGAAAGCCAAGCTGGAAAAATTCCACTCTCGTACGAAGATCCAGATTTTGAAAAGCGAGTTCTATTGACACTTTGAAAATTTCCGTCTGCATCGGATGTTTTTTTTCTCGATTACGCAGCCAGGCGCAAAATTTTTCCAAAGTCCCTTCAGCACAGTATTGCGACGGGGACGTTCGATGAATTTTTAAAAAATAGTCTGCTATTCAGATATTTTCAGATGGAAAATGATTTTTGAATGTTTCAGTTTAATTTGAGAGATCTTTTTTAAACCGACTGTTTCAATGAATTTCACTTAAAATGTTATTTTATTTATGACTGAGTTAATATCTATTATATTGAATTTTGAAAGTACTTTTATTATTATTGAACTGTCCAACAAAGCCATTTTTCTTTTAATAGTTTCTCATCAAAACCTCAATTATTTTTCCACAACCAACGCAATACAAACTCACGAGTCCCGCAGCACTTTTATGAAAATAAATTGTAATAATTACGCGTAATTGACGACGGCGCGGATAGATAAAAGCCACCAGGCGAAGAATGAATGAAACAAGAAAAATCGAAGACGTAAGACCGTAGAGAAAGAGAGAGAGAGAGAGAGAGAGAAGAGGGGAGGTGAAAGAACGTGAGAAAATGATGGATGAAGGCGCGGGGAGCATCCATCACTGTCGCGCGCATCTCGAGCGCACGCGGCGAGCATCGGCAAGAGAGACAGAGAGAAAGAGAAAGAGAGAGAGAGAGAGAGAGAGAGCGAGAGATTTCCGAGGTAGCAACGCGAAGATAATTACCACCGACGTCCGTTGACGACGATAGCTTCGATGAGGAAAGGGGATCTGCGGTTGCGCCAGCTCGATATATAACGAATCGCTGGTCCTTTTTCTTACGAAGACGGAACGACTTGGCGTCGTTATCAGTCGTCGTTTGTCTTACGCAAACTTCTTCCTCGCGGAAAATCTGTTCGGTTTCCGTCTGTTTTCTTTTTTCGTACTAGAGGGATTTCGACGTGTGCGCTTTGCTCTTGTTCTGGCTGTACATTAATGGATAGAGCGCTGATAGAACCGGTAACGTTTTGTAAAACCTGACGGGAACTTGTGCTTTGACGGAAAAAACTATATCTGTATCTGACGGTGTTATCGATTTGAGAAAATAATAAGCCGCGATGCTAACGAGGTTCGAGAGTATGCCATTAAGGAATCAATTTTTAAAGCCTCCTCGTCGGGTCTCTTGCTCTCCTCTGGGATATGACATTATGCGCGGCCTGTGTAGTATCACGTATTGATCGAATTTACATTTGAAAAGGTAAATGGGAAAACCTATGTAAAATTCTTTTATGGCACCGGGAAAGTTTCTATCATTTTTGCTAACGATGTTACCAAGTTTCATTCTCATTTTTTATGTATTATCAAGCATCATTATTTCCTTCAGTATGTATCATTATTATGGATATCTCTGAAATAAATTAAACCACCAAGTCATTTCTGATGAAATGAAACAGAAAATCCATTGCATAAAACAAAATAATAATTCCGATAATAATTACTCACTAACGACACTCGTACCAGTCCATAACACACACAAAACATCAATAACCGCGTAAAATTCTGTCATCAACATCATCGCACTTCATCGCACTTCATCACAAAACCCTCCCACACCCAGCGATCATCCAACCCTTCTATCCAAACGTCAATCCGCATAATCACCCCCAGCCATACAAAACCCTTTCAAGTCCCCAAAAATACTCGACAATCACGACCCTCCAGCAAGCGTCAAACGTCGCCGACAATCATCATCATCGATCGATATCCTCCAACGAAATATGCGATATCACACAAGAGCCGGAGATGCTGCCGGCGCGCTCACAGAGAGAGATAGAGCCAGAGCAGCAACGGCATTATTGATTCGGCTCGCTATCATCGCTGATTGGCCTCCTCTTCTTGTGGAATACAAACGAGCAGCGCAGCTCGTCGCGAGTGCTTACGTGCTCGCCCGGGAAACGCGCGAGCTCTGCCTTTTATCCGATTCGAACGCACGCGCGTGTGTGTGTGTGTCACATCGACTCATGCATAATTCACGGCTAAAGGCTTGTGCGCGCCGCGTTGATCACAATTGAAAATTCTGGAATAAGAGCGTTGCTGGAGAGAGATAGCTCGATGACTTTTGACAGAGGCTCTGGGACAAAAGCGAGGCAGTCAGCTGCGCAATGGATTTGCCTAGTGTTGGGTGAAGAGAGGAAATATCATCGCGTGCCAGATGGAATATTTTTGTAGTGATACGGCGAGATTGTTGGGGATTAAACGCAATGCTTTAAGTGTATAGATTTTCACAAATATTTTCCGTGTTTTTTTTTTTTTATAGATGTTAACGGATAATCTGTCAAGCTATGCATTTATTATGATTTAAAATCTACCAACGAAAAAACATTTGATATCGCATTTCCGCTACTATAAAAACAAACCGAGCTTGATTCTAAATCCGTTAATCCGTTAATGAATCGCGTCCAAAATTACCCTCACTAATAAAATCACATTTACCCGAAAATACTTTGGTAATCACTCGGCCACTCCAGACTAAATAAGAGAACTATTACTCTCCGGCTCTACGTAAAAGGGTTACAGCGGGATAAAGCGAAAGATCTCTCAAAAGCAAAGCGCGCAAATGAAAAGCTCCTCTTGGCTACGACGGCGATGCGCGCGCGGCAATCACGCCTTTATCCTTTGAAGAGCACCGCTAAACCTTAGCTTCCCAGTTTGTCTGGGCGCTGCTGCCGCGGCGGCCTCACCGTAATCGCAAATCCGCGCATCGTATCCGTTACAATCAGCGCGCGCTCGCTCGGCAATAATAATCCTTATTACTGGCCTATTTCGGTGTGTGGCTATGGATTAACGAGCAGCGACGGGGGGCATCGCGGCTCGACTTTACCTTTATGTATAAATAGCCCAGCCGTACCGAGAACGAACGGTCATTCGGTGCTTAATAAGATCCGAGGCGAGGAAAACACTTCCGCGATATTCTCCGCGATCTCCTTTACGAGCCCCGGCGACTTTCTGGTCTCGTAATGGTCGTAAGGGGCCGGTAGCCGGAGATGCAACAGTAAAGAATGCGCTAAAATTGCATCTGGAGCTTGTGGACTGTAATGGCGATGCGATGGGTTAGTCGAGAGGTTAAGCGGTGGAAATGGAAACTTTTTTTGTCTGGTTGGATTGAGGAATTGTTTTATTTTTTGATTGTTCTGTAATTTTAAAATTAAAGGCTGCAGATTAGTTGATATTGTAGATAGAGGACTCTAGTATTATAATTATGATTATATCATAATTCCTATTTAACTAAACACTCTGCACTACAGCACTCTTGTGCTGGAAATATAATCAATAATGATATAAGTAGAAACGGCCGAGCATGGTAAGACAATTATTATGCTTGATACATTATTTTAAATTTAAACTTTCTTTAATAAATTATAATAAATGGAATTTATAGCTAATTAAATTACAAAAACATTATCAATTTTCAATTATTTTAAAAATTTAAATTGATTAAGTGGAACCTACATTTTCTTTAAAACGTATAACGTAGATGAAATAATTAAACAGATCTTCAATAAAGTTAAAAGCAGCTTAAAAATATTAGATTCGCCCTTGCTCCACCTAATTTCCCTAATGAAAATCTATAATTAACCATCAACTGCGCTCAGTCCGTCCGCTTATCCACAAAGAACGCACCTACCGAACCTCGCATTCGGACCATTAAGCCCAGCCACACAGCTTCAATCAGCCGCAAAAGCTCAAAAAGACGTGGAAGACGAAAAAAATTTAATCAACCTCCCCCATGCCAAGAACGCAGGCGCCCGACGATCGGACGAGTTAAGTCGCTTCGGTCTTTTGATGGATTATGAGCGAGGCCATAATCAAGTCTCTTACTATCTTTCTCGCTCGCTTTTGCGGAGCCCTTTCGTCGAAGGAGGATTTTCACTCGGCGATTTTCTCACACCTAATCCACCCAAAGGCTTCTCTCTCTTTCTATTTCTCTCTCTTTTTGCCTACAAGCATCAGCCCCGCCCACAGTTTAGCCCTCTCCCCGTTTTCTTTTGCGCGCAATTCTCACTTGCTTCGTCTTGCAACCCACGCGCCAAGGCTTTTCCTAAGTCTTCGGCAGGGTGTACCTTCTGATTTCTCAGGGCTTCCTAAGTCTGTTCTTAAGTTCGAAGAGTTTGGGATCGACGTTTTTCGACTAGGGCTTGCGCGTTGTTAGAGCTACTGGAAAGTGAAAATTCATTCGATGAATATTAATCTTCTTTGGAAGTCTTATGATCTGGAGCTATGACAATTCATTTCATTTTTCTGAAAAATGGATATCTTTTGTAGGTGAAAATGACTCAATAGAAATTTTTCTTTCAATATATTTTCTTTTACGATAATTTACAACTTTTTTAGAAATATGTGAATACTTAACTGCACTTTCACACAAAAGAATAGAGAATAACTTTTAAGGAAATTTTATCTATTAAATACAATCACAAAGCACAATAGGAAGCCTAAGAGACATAGCGTTAAACGTAAAAAAAATCTCTTTTTAGACTCTTTAATTATTAATATATCAAGTCCACTTTGAAATTTTTTTAGCAGACCTCTATACTAAAATTAATTTCTTATAATTAATTTTCAAAGCTTCCCGTCACTCCCCACCTCCCAAGTCGTAACCGACCAAAGTTCCACCTCACTTTCGATCCGCCCTGTTTAATTCAACCATTCTTAAACATCCCAAATAATTAACGAGCTAATCAGCCACTAACCTCAAAAGACGCTTCTCAGCGTCGCTAGTACCTTCGAAATCTGTTTTCGCGCTAGCGCAGAGAGATACGACGCCAAGATGTATATTATTCCACGCGCATCTCGCACGTAGTTTGTCTTAGAGAAGCTAGTGAACGAGAAAGAGAGAGAGAGAGGGGGCAAAGACCGAGAGACAGCAGAGCGACTTGCTCAACTCGGAGAGGCCATCGATATTGCGCACTTTGTGTTTACCGGAGCAGCAACGGGATTTCGAAATTGAACATTTCAATGGATTACAAGTTTGGAAATGGCTTTTCGGAGTCTCCGCCGAAACGTTTTGACGGAGCTGTGCAGTCTGCGTGTAGCTCTGTTGATGTATGCTCGTCGGAGGCAGTTACTTGTTCGATGAAATGGAAGTTGTAGCGAGGAGCTCGATGTTTACTTGGAGGGTTCATTTGGGAATTAAATTGCGTCGTTCGCTAAATACGTGGAGCATAATTGAGAATTTTTAATTATACGAGCGTTAGTAATTAGTGTGTTTATTTGTTTTAAATTTGGTTTAGACTATTCAGTGCTAGTGATGTGTAAACAGAACAGTGAATAATCGCGTTATATTAATTATCGCTTTATCAACATTAGAGCAGACAATGCCATTAATGTACACTTATTATGATCATTACGCATCAGCAAGAATCAATGATGTTCACGCGCTGTTGAAATGAATTTCCACGATTCCACTTTGATACAATAAACTCCGTGAATTAATGATGCGCGTGGAAAATACAAATTCTATGTTTATGTTTTAATCAAATTATATATACATTTTATTATGTAGATTAAACAATGTTAAACTATGAATAACAAAAAGCATCAAAATGCAAACAGAGTAATATATGCTCGAGGATCAAAATTGAATTGTTTTAGAATCTGTACACCGCTTTTGTTCAGAAATTCATAAATGTAAAGCGGAGATTCACTTTAGTACTTCAAGCGGAACTACTCTCGGGCTTGCTTAGTTCTCTCAACTTTGAAGACGATACTTTCCTAAAAAGCCGTATAAATTCCTACAAACAACTAAAGCACTTTAAATTTCCCTCGCCGTGCAAAAACTGACAATCCAAACAACGCAGATCTGAATACACCCACCCCCAACCTTCTGTTTTCTTTTACCCTTAATTGCTTATCACATCGCGCGCAATATTTTCTCATCGCCTCTTCCACCCTCTCTATCAGTCCTCAATCAGCAAACAGCTCAAGGACAACAATCCACATTTTTTTGCCTCGATCTGCTGCACACGCGGCTGCTCTCCGACTAACGAAGCAGCACAGCGATACTCGCGTATACGTTCGCAAACTACGCCAGCAGCTCGCTCTGTTGATTTTTGCGCCCGTGGACACACAATATCGCCGGGGCTAGAAAGCGAGCGAGCGAAGCCACGCTCCGCTGCGCGCCGAATTACGCGCGAGAGACAATACGAGACGGCGGCTGCTGCAGCGACATTGTGTAGCGGTAGCTTCCTCCCGGGCACTTCATTTATCAAGTCAAACAATGGACCGCCGCTGCTGGGTCGATCGGTGCTCTGTACCGGAAATTTTCTCCTCCCCCCCCCCCTACCCCGACCGTAATGTACAGTCTTCTTCGGTTAATAGAATGTATCTGGGAGGGGTTGGTTTATTTCCGATTTGTACGTGTGGGTGTAGTTAGCGGCGATGAGGTTGGTTTGACGAGCGGGATTAAAAGCTGGCGAGTTTCGAGGTTAACGATCGATCGTCAAGTGTTGGAGAGTTCGAACTTGGTGGAAGAAAGTCGTATCCTAGGTGTGCTACGGTTTACAGCACCATCGGAAATGTTCTGGGGAATGATTAGGGGTGGGGTGTAACAGCATTTGTAACCTCGAAGTGGAGGTGGCTAGACTTGGAGAAGTGTAGTAGTTGTTGCAAAGTGATACTTTCACGATATTGTTCCGTGGATACGGTGTTAAAGTAGAAGGGAGATAGAGAAGTTGAAGAATCACTGGTTTTTATCAGAGTTCACTTTTACTGATACGTATAATTACGCAGACAGCCAGTGCTGTAGATAATGTAATATAGAAGATGAGAACTCGAGAATAGATGATGTTACAATGATATATTTTCTTATGGAGATGAAAGCAGTTACCTTTAATATTAAAGAATTTTATGAAACAACCATTTCAAATGGAGAAATTCTCTACGAAAAATAATTTAATTCCTTTTGTTGTTACTGCGCATCATCACAATGTAAGAGCCTTTGCCTTTCGAACAAAAGCAGCGACCATAAAACGAAAGCGCGGACGTAGAGGGAAACGCATCGATAAATAATTCAGAAAAAAGATCCTTCTCGCGCCGACAGCCAACAACGGCCAATCTTTCAGCACAGATTTTTCACCCTACGGGGCTAAAATTGCTTTCTCCTCTGTTCTCGGCGCGAAGAGGTTTATCAGCCGGCCGCTCCGAAATGGATTCGGCAAAATTAAGCGATCAAATCCCGGAGAGTCCGGCAGAGGATTCAATTAAATCCGAAAGTACGAAGGCGCGCGAAAAAAAAGGAAGCGAGAAAGAAGAACGAATGAAAAAAACAGAGGTAGAAGCGCGTCGAGCCGGCCGCTGGCGATCTTTCCTCTTCCCTCTCGGCGTCCCTGCACATCCGAACCTTATCTGGCCACGACTCCATGGGGAACAGTTTCGCCAAATCGTTCGATAAAAAGTCAATCGTCCGGCCATCTTCCTTCCATTCCGGCTCCTTTTCAGCGCTCTGTTTCCAGTTTAAAATGTTTTCATGTATGGATATAGGAAGGACGTCTGCATGAAACTCATCGGAAGTTGTGCCGTTTAGTCTCGGCTAGAGCAGTGTGTAAAAAGAGAATTTTCTTCTCCGCGTATGAGAAGGTACAACTTTGGTATGGCAATGGCAAAGTTTGAGAATCACACTGTTTTATGGTGGAATTTCGATTGTAAACTTATCAGTGGCTATTGGGGTATTCCGTGTTATTTTTATCGAAGTTTAACTTTTGCATATTTTTAACCGTTATTATGTCTCTAATCATAATGTTTTCTTTATAACGGAAATAATATAATAGAAATGATTTCATTTTAGGCTGATTCTGAATGTATAATTTGCTAATTTTGCTACTTCATGGTTTGCGCAGCATTAGTCTGAATATATAAACTATTTAGTTATTCAGTAAAGCCATTTGAATTTCCACACAATTTCCCCAGAATAATATTATACTTTAAGTAGTTGAAATAAGCTTTGAACGTATGAGCTTTGTTATAATACAATTATTTCGAGATACTAATCTTAAAATAAAGCAGTTCTAAAAATTTTCTTGAATCATCTCCATTTATTATCACATTACTTACTAATTAAAACCAGTATTCCATCGTGAATTATGAGTTAAATCAAATACGTAAGCGTTTCATTTAATATTAAAAAGATCCAGTGGCAAGCACTCAGAGTAACCCAGCTTTCACACAGCATTACAATTTGCGCTCGACTCCACAAACGTTTTTCCGGACAAAATTGAATAACATAATAACCTCGACAAAGAGCTTTTCTCTCCAGAATTATTCATTCGTCCAGTACACCCAAGCAGGCTCTTATCTCTCCTCGCGCCCACACACACATGCGAACGGTAGATCCGTCTAGACGTACCTTAAACGCGCGCGTAATGCTTCATTGTTTTGCGTTTCGCGCGCAACAAAGTATCTTTCTCTCTCTCTCTTCCTCTCTTTCTCTCTTCCACGGCTTAAATACCGAGCGTCCGAATCCAGAGCCGAGCTTTTGTATTACTCTCGCGCGCATCGCAATCTACAATCAAGCGCGCGCTCACCCCTTTATTTTTGCGCCGCATTGTTTTTCGCGGGGGAGGATCGAGTCATTGTTTTCGTCGCCGAGCGCAGCCACCAATTACACCGACCTCCCTCGCTGTCGTATTTAACGTTCGCGCTATTTGTTTCTTCACCATGGCTTTTCTCTCGCGTATATAGCTTCAGCCAGGTAAGAAGCGAGGGCGTAAATCAGAAAGGCGCGAGAAAAATGTATCAGCGCTCGGCCGCCGATTGAAATATGAGACAAGAAACATAGCGGCACTTAAACGATCGATTCCGTATGACTATCGCAGCGGCGCCGCGGATGTTGAAAGAATATAGATTTTCTTTTCCGTAATTTGAAGTTTTTTCCTGCGCGCGCTGCCTCTTTGGAGCTTTCGTGCCGTCGATATATTACGCGCGATACGTTCCATATTTCATTCTTTGAAGAAATATATATATCTTTTCTGGTTTCGTCGACCGCGTTCCGGTATTTATGGCATTTCATTAGTTTTTAGTGCACGGAAGTTTAATGGCTCACGACCGTTACATCTATTAGCGTGATGCCTGTAGCCATGAAATATAGTAGCGATGTATTCTTGGAAAGCTTGATATTGTAAATGTAAGAAGCAGCACGACAGGTGGTTTCTATAGAAATCGTACTTTAAAGAATTGCCGAAATTTAAAATAAACATATTCATTAGATAAAAAGCACTTTATAAAATGAACACGCGCAAAAGTAATTCTATTCTCTCGAGAAAATTCGGAAACATTTAGAATTCTTTTGTTTTAAATTACATTTTAATTAACATTTTTAAAATAGTAACTTTTAGAATATTTTAAAATTTAACTAAAAATACCACTGCAAATCGATTTTCCGTAACAGACAATCATCCTTCTCAAACCCAACTCTCGTGAAGCCGAACTAAACGCCATAATACCTTACGTAACTCAATGCCTAATAACCCTCCCGTAATCGTCCCTTTCACCCCGCACCGGAAGCCCCGAAGAGTGCATCCACCGAGCGTCTTCCTCCCCTCGCGAAAAAGCTCTCGTTTTCAAATATCGCTCGGCTCGTGGGTGCAACGACCGCGGGTCCTTTGTCACCTACACACCTACACCAACGCGCCGGCAGAGGAGAGGGAAAATCACATTGACCCGCTTTCGTCGGGGGTGAGACGGCGCGCAGTCTCTCGTTACATCAGTCGGTCGTTCGCCTCTCTTCCGCCCCCCCCCCCAGCCGGCGAAAAGGCTACGTGATTTCCACAGGTAGCACGTTGCGTTCCGCGCGAGGGGTGGTCCTGGCTTTATTCAGCTCAGGTTCGAGGCCTATGTGTGTGTTGGTGCGTGTGCGGCTGCGGAGGGCAGCTCTGCGGAGGAGGTGGGAGAGAGGGAGAGGATGTAGATGGAGGATGAATGTTTGGGGAACTAAGCGGCTGGGAATGGCTGGTTGGTCGAATTTGTCGGAAGTGGTTTTCAGTCTAAATGGGGTGATTTGTGTATGGGATGTCTGACTAATTTTTGCCGTTACTACTGGGACACCTTTGTACGGTCGGTTTTTCGAATGGAGAGCGAGTGGGAATGGCGGGAATTGAGTTGTCATGGGTTTTCTGGGCTGTAATAGTACAAATTATTTAAACAAATATCTGCAATATTGCATAAATTACTTAGAAAACAATTTTATAAAAATTTCAAACGCAACTTTTAGAATTGAGCTTTCAATTAAGATATGTAGACTAAAGTTTGGGTTCTCAATTAAACGTTCGCCTCGTTAAATGCAACATTTTCTTTAATGAGTGACTCGAAATGTTTATCCAAAAATTCTTTCTAGAGTTTAAAATTTTGTGTTGATTTTAGAGCTACAAAGTTTGACTAGTTTCTACTTCAACGACTTTCACGAACTTTACGCCTACTATTCAAATTGCAGCATTTCCAAATTTGAACTTCTTATGAATTTAAAGTATGTGCGACGAAAACTTGCGCTAAAATAATTTATGAGAAACTGAATTTCCATCTATAGTGAACTATTCAAATACTCGAGTTTAATTCTTTTAAATAAATTAAATTTTATATTCAATTAACACATTGAAAAAGTGAAGCTTCGCAAAATTCTTGAAAATAACTGAATTTAAACATTTCGGTTGCTCAATGCAATATTACAGGTCACATTTAACAAGTCCACATTTACATACGGAATTTTTACATATATATGACCGCATTGCCTTGCACCTTGAAAACAAGAAAGTTTAGGCAGTGAATTTGCATTTGCAAAAACGTTAATTAAAAAAACTCTTGCGACCCTTAGTCCTCCCCCCACCTCTACGCGCCCTCGTGTATCGCCAGCCGAAAGGGAGACCTGTAAAAGGGTACACGCTCGTCTTTCAGCGGCTGTGGCGGTGGTCGCGGGGCAAAGTGTTAATAATAATGGGAAAACTTTTACCTACAGCTCGCCTCTCTCTCGCTCTCTCTCCCCCCACCCCCATGACAAATTATACCTCTGGGTTTTATTGTTGTTCTTCTTGCCTACTCGGACTCCTCGGCTTTCATTTCCCTCGGATTATCCCTCGGCGGGAGCAGCAGCAGCAGCTCGAATCTTCTTATTCGCCCAGGAGAGAACGAGACTTGCTCTCCGCACGCGCGAGCTCGAAGCAAACTTTTACGAGGCAGAAGGTGGTAGGATAATTAATATTTTTCCCGGGATACGCGGAGCAAGACACTGGTTGCTTCGCGCTCGCTTTCTTTTAAGATTTCTCTCGCGGTGATACTTGTTTTTCTTATTTCGTTACATTGGCTTGGGAGTATCTGCGGATTAGTTCCGTGGCTGATCTTGGAGATGATACAGACGATGGTAGCGTTGTAAGCGCTGGGATAATCGATTGTTGGTCGAGTGCTGAATTGTTTTGTACTTAGAGAGGATTTTTCTTTGAGAGGTTTTTCTGAGAAAACACGGTCTTTTGTTCCGGCTTGGTACTACAAAACAATTCTTTCATTTTTTCATTTATAACAATTTTATTTTATTTTCATGTTGTGCGGGCTAAAAGATAGCAATTTACTTGCTCAAAAACGGTGATAAAATAATTCTAGGGCCTTCGGACCTGCATATAAATTTGCTGTTTTTTATCCGATACTTATTCATTAAATTAGGAAATTTTCAGTTGCAATATTTAAAAAAAAAAAACATGTGTACTGCCAACTTCACTGGAAGTTAGCAGTACGTACTCTGAAAAACAGTGATGAAATGATGCTGCGATCTTCGGAGCTGCACAGAAATTTGCCGTTTTTTAACCGTTAAACAATGATCAAAACAATTAAAAAAAATGTTATAAATAAAAAAATAAAACAATTGTTTTGATCATTATTTAACGGATAAAAAACGGCAAATTCCTGTGCTGGTCCGAAGATCCTAGCATTATTTCATCATTTTTTTTCAGAGTGTGTACTGCTAACTTCCAATGAACTTGGCAATAAACATGGTTTTTTTTTTAAATATTGCAACTGCAAAATTTCTACTTTAACGAATAGGTAACAGATAAAAAATGGCAAATTTTGATAATAGTACTTTGACGATTAGAGTGTTATGCCAACTTCAGAGAAGTTTGGTACTAGATTGTTTAGTGCTAATAATGGTCTTCTTTGTTGCGTTTTGAGGATCTATAAAGGAAAAGGTTTAGAGTCGATTTCAATTAATACGGAATTCTTCGAAAGTGCTTCTAAATTAAATAACTAATTGAATTTTTTTAGTAATTTTGGGATAAAGTTTTCTATGATTTCAATTAAAAAACTACCCTTTATTTGGATCAATGTGTATATTAGTCTTTATCAATAATAACACGTGTCGCATCGTCTGACCAAACCGTGCCAGTTTCTACTTATAAATCTTCATTGTTTATCGAATGATTTATTTCTAAAACGTCGCGATGTTTAATTGTTATCGAGCGCTATTCCTGAATCGGGCCATTTAAATATTTCAGTGACTCTTCTCAAGATCCACAGCAAATCTCAAACTCCAACTCCAGACTTGCTCACCACTTAAGAGATTTTTCGTCCGGAAATCCGGAAAACTAGAGACAAACAAAAAGCTGCGACTCTCCGCGCCCCAAAACTTTCTCCTCTCAACTCTTACGCGTGCATCCCTCATATATCCGATCACCTTCCACTACCTTTCTCGCATTCGCGCGCCTTAATTGCCGCACATTTTTGCGAGCGTCCGGCCCATTTAATTATCTCGTTTACTCTCGCACAGAGGTGCACAATACCCGCGCTGATTAAAGAAAATTTATGCGCGAGCACAAGCTAAATTGCATTATCCGGCTTAATCGAATCCGCGCTCGCGGTATAGTTTCTCTAGCGAGCCGCTCGCATACCCCTATTAAATTAAGCCCCAGACTAGCCACTCTCTCTCTCTCTCTCTCTCTCTCTCTCTCTCTCTCTCTTTCGCTCTCTCGCTTGCTCCCTCTCTTTCTCTTTCTCTCTTTCAAAGGGAATAGAGGCAAATGTCGGAATGTTAAGTTATTTAATTTCCATGCACGCGCTGCCGGCCAGAGATGCGGTAGTGGCAAAAAGCCTTGAGAGGAACTAGGTCAGCGCACATTTTTTTAAGAAAATTCATACGCAACGAACGATTTTCTTTTCATTTCTTTTTCTTTTAAATTGAGTCTAAGGAATTTTTTATTGCGAAATGGATATAAGAGTGCCCGAACTAATATCGTGAAGTATAATTCATTTACGAGCATGTAAAAGCATTGATAATGAACGATGCAAATGCAGGTCATTTTCATCTTTGAATTTATCGATTTTTATTTTTGTTATTATGTAAATGCTTTTTATATACGGATTCAATAAGCTTCCAAATTTTATACAATATCAAAAACTGAATCTTCAAAATTTTATGCTTCAATTTAAAATCTAGCATCGCAGCACAGTATGTAATCAAATTGCTATGCTAACAAAATTTCGTATATACGTGATGAAATCCAATCAATAATCTATAAACCCGCATGATCGTCGAGCATCGCGAGCAAAATATAAAAATACATTTTATAACGCCGTAAACGAAAATAATCAACTCGGTAAGCAAAAATTTTCGCTATCACGGCTTGCAGCGACAAAGCAGCGGCAAAACACTCCTCTACTGTCTGCGAAACTTTCGAGCTCAAAATAGAAAAAAAAAAACTTAATAACGAAGTTTACCGCTGCGCGTGCGCGAGCCTCCGCGATAAAAATTCCTTAATGAAATACGCGCAAAAAATCCTGCCCTTTACGACTTGGCATCGTCAATTCTTCGCTAAGAAAAAAAGCAAGCTAAACTGATTAAGCTGGCATAATTACGCCGACAAGCAGCTGTAAAACAATCGCGAGGGAAAGTTTTTACGCACCTCCAGCTGGAACGCCGGGGAAGTTTGATACTGCAGCTACTCCCCCGCCGATATTCCTAATCTCCTTACGGAGCGCGTGTATACGGCCCGTCGGAGACCTGAGCTGTCTACGAGAGAGGAGGGAACAGGAAAAGGTTATGAGGGCGCGTGGGGTGAGGTGTAACGTGTGTAGGAGAAGAAAGGCGCGGAAGATTGACAATTTTGTTGGAGAGACGAGTGAGAGAGACTTTTTTGCACTGACGCATAATGTCAGCTCGATAAACATGCTCTATTGTGATGGGTTTATATACGCTTGATCTCGTGTAAATTGAATGTACACGTGGTGGAGTCTTGGCTTTTTTATGCGGCCTTTGCGTATGCAAGGGCTGAGTTACGGTCGAGGAGGCAGAACGTTTTGATTGAACTTACGTGAGGTTGGAAGGATTTTGCGAGATAGTAATTTTCTTGGCTTACCTGTAACAAAAAAGAAGAATTTTATAAATAAAAGAATTTTACTTCAACTATATAGATAACAATATTCAACAATATTTATATAAGTTTTTAAGATAATTTAAAAAACACTCAAACACTACAACAAAACGCAGTAACGTAAGGTGTAAAGATTAAAAATTTAAAATATAACCCCGAAATTTTTTACAAGCAAAATAATTCCTCTTCCAGATAAACGCATAAAAACCCTTGGCTAGCGCGGCGTTTTCGATAGCAGCGCAAAGCTCCTTTCGATTTTTCATCTCTATCGGATGCACTTCAAACGGAAAACTCCCAGCGCTCGCGCTAGCATCGCATCGCTGCAGTAAATAACGCCGATAAAGAAAGGGATAACGGCCGGAATAGAAGAGAAGCGCGCGTACGCGCGCTCCGATAATCTCTTTACGAAGCTACGTCGCGCGCTCCAGGCTAGGTGTTGCCACGTCTTATTTATCGACTAACTAGGTGCCAGATGAGAGAGAGGGCCTTGCAGGTGTTCGCCTTAGGAGGAAGAAAAGCTCGATTCTCGAGCGATTCGAGGCAGAAGGGGGGGAGGTTGAATCGAATCCACGTGCGGCATCAGCGTATTCGCAGCGCGGCCACCTTGCTAGTAGAGAGATGTACATCGACTGCTTATCGGGGCGGCCTTCCCTCTCTCGTCTGACCCTTTTTGCCGCTCTCTTTTCTTCTCGCTAAGCGCTTATCTTCATCTTCTTGTTTGGGTTTTTTTGCTTTTTTTGAGGGGGAGAGGAGGAGAGGAGGGAAATTGAGCTGGACGGTTGGAGTTTAAAGTGCTTTTCGCTCTGCCGTTATTTGTCAATCGTGGATTTTCAGGGAGGATCTTAATCTTTTAGAGGTATTGGAAACTTTTTCTGGAGCTAGGTAGAGTTTCACGTAGAAATAAGAACGATACTATAAAATATCAAAATTTGTAAGATGTAAAATTATTCTTGAAATCTTTGGTGCATACTTTTGTCTACCATCAGTCGGATCATTGAAAAGTTTTGAAAATAAAAAGCACAACACCGCGAAAGCTTTCATCCCAGCAAAAGTAAACACAAAAACCCATAGTCATATCCTACAAAGCCAACTCCTTTCCTCATATCTCCTTTCTCCCGTCCCTAAAGACATGCCGCATGAAAGCTTTCCTTTCCTCAACTTCCCTTCTTGACCAGCAGCACCCAACAATCCCCGCTCCCTCCCTGAAAACAGATACCCAGCCGCACAACGCAAAGAAGATGCAGCGCCCGCGCGCGCAAGACAAACGTAGGCCCCAGCAGAAAGCAAAGAGTAAGCGCATTGCGGGAGAAAATATCAAAGGGGGCTTAAGAGCGGCTCGTAAAAGCGCGCCGGCCGCGCGTTTACGCTCGTATATCTCGAAAATTGGATTTGCCCTAAGATTCGAAGCGACGATAAATCGACGGCCGACTCCCGCCAAGGTCGCTCGCTCGCCGATAAAGCCGACTTTTTACTCCCGCGGACAGCGCGTTTGTCTCCGCGCGGGCAAAAGGAGCCAAGGTCTCCCGCGAGATTAGGATGCCGCTTTCCGCGGAGCTTGCGCCCACGACGCCGCTTTTCCCTTTGAATTATTCGCCGCGCCCATTTCGTGATTTACGGCCGGAGATGGATGCGCGCCGGAGACTTACTTCCTTTGCAACTTTTTCGCAAGCTCGGAGAGGTATATAGGTACGTGTGTGGAGGGGCGATTTGCGCGATGGACTTTTGTTTTCTAATCTCGGCGATGAATTTATCGGGGGGAGGGTCGGATTTTTGGGTGTGTGGGGGTTCGATCGGGAATTCAGGTTGGTTTATTAGAATGGCGCTGTGATATGTGGCGGTGTTGAATAAATCTAGATGTTATATGATTTTTTGGATGTGAATTTATACTTGAAATTAAGTTTTTAAAGTATTATTTTAAAAGTATAGTTTTATGCATTTATAAATAAAATTGTTTGGTTCTTTGTATAATCAATTCAAATTTATATTAAAATGTTGATTGACGTTATACAAATTGGTTTAATAAAGTATTGATTGACAATGTATGTTTAATAATTCTATATTCAGAACTGAAACTTAATTAATATCGCAAACATCTGATATAGCACGTCACTTTACAATTAAAAGTAAATGACAGAAATAGAAATTTAATAACACGAAATACGTATTTTAACTGAATAATTTCCAACAATTTTAAAATCCTTTTAAAAAAATGTTTAAAAAAGATTTTAAAACCTCGCGGTATATCAACAGTCTGAAATCTCACTTTCCCAAGTTAAACAAATTTCCAACTCAGCGAATCGCTGAAAAATTACTTTCGTTTAGAAAATGCGCGCACGAGCTGGCGGCCTCATTATACATTAATACGCGTGCAGGACCCGTAGTTTCCTCTTCAAGAAGCTTCTGCCGTACCGCTCGTCTCTGAAATTTGAAATTACAAGACTTAATCCGAGATGAAAATCAAGCGCACCTCCGTATGTCAAGTGGGATTTCGCTCTAAGCAATTTAATCAACGTAGAAATGAATATTTCCTTCTCGACGAAAGGAAGGAGCAGAGCGCAGCGCGAGGGATAAGAGGAGATACTCTAACTAGAATTACATTATACACCATCAGACGAGAAGGCAAGTTTAGTGATCGATATAATAATTCCTGCGCGGAGTGTAAGACGAAGGATATAGCGCTGAGAGCAGCTCAGCAAAAATGTTTTATAAAGCATGATGGGAAGTGAGTGGATACAATTTTTATCTAGGTATTGTACTGCTGTAGGTCTGCATTTTTTATTAATTTTCTTAGAATTGTTACATATTTAAAGTTTGCCATATGCAACATTAACTTGTCAAACTTTCTCATGAATCTGAAAGTAAAAACATTTAAGTTTTCTGATACCGATGTAGAAAAGTGAAAAAACAAATAATTTCTTATTCATCAAAACTATGAGAGGCTTCGTGTAATAGAGCACAATCGTGACCATTCCACTGTCAAAAGAAAAATGGAAAGCACACTTAAAGACGCTATCGGCGCACTTTATCTACGCCTCGAAAAAGCTCGATTATGCAGCACATTCTTTTTATTGTAGCCTCAAAACTTCATTTTTAATTAACGAATTCCTGGTACGATATGCTAATTTAATTATTATTTATATGCGCGAGCACCGGTAAAGCTCAAAGAATAACTATAATTACAGTGAAATAGCCGAGTATTATGTGCACGACACTAGCACGCAACAAGAGCGAAGCGCTTGATGCTGTGTATACACACGCGCCACGAGCTAATAGGATTTGTATATCAGCTGCGCTGAACGTATAGTTTTATCTTCTATCATAGAGCAGTGAATTAATTTTCTCTGTAAATTAACTCGCGATTAGAGATTGCATCTTACACCTTTATTTAAGCTATCGCCTATTTCTACCCCCTCTCTGTTTACGATGTTACCGGAAGGTTTTATAGACTGTTCACTAGAACAAAGATTATCATCAGATCGTTATTATTTTTTCTGTGACAATCAGAAATTATAATTCCTTCAAATACAAAATCAAGTTCCAGATTCGTGATATTTCCTGTGTCATCCCCTAAATTAATCCCGCGTAATTAACGACACACCACGACGACAGCAAACTGCCTACTAATTTTATAAAATAAACTCTCACTCGCTAACCATCTCCTCAAAACTCTCTCAAGCCCCAATCCGTAACGCTAATGGAAAGCGCGCATCCAGCCGCGGCGCGTATTCGCATATTAGCCTCTATACACACCCACGTGTCTCTCCAATCCAGATCTCGCCACTCCAACTCCAAAGACGCTCCCGTAATTGCGAGCTCTCCGGCCCCGAAGATCGAGAACTTCCGGCCGCGTGACTTCCACGCGCAAATAGGCGCCCGTAAATTTGAGCACGATAAATCGCCGCCGCGGCGGCAGCCACTTTTTTCTCTTGCTCTCTCTCTCTCTCTCTCTCTTTCTCGCCTCGCGCACAATTAACACTGCAGTCGTAAACAGCAGCGGCATGTGCTCCCCGTCGTAATTCGCCGGTGCGATACACTTTTGGAAGCGAGAGTTAGCTAGCGGGGTGTAGAGAGAGAGAGAGAGAGGAAAAAAAGGAGACGCCGTTTGCTCTGTCGTCCCCGTTTGTTTTTAGCGCTTTCATATAAACGCCGGAGCGGTCGACTCTTTAATTCGGTGCAATTAAAGCAAGAGTTTACGAGAGGACGCGTCCGTTTAGTTTCGCCGATTTCATTTGAGTTTGCGCCTTTTTTGCGCCGAGCGAGAGAGTGAGTTTAGGGGGATTCCGTGATGTTTACCAGGGAGAGTGGACTGGAATATTTTACTTGGCTGTCCGTGATTTGGGTGTGAAGAGGGAGGATTTAATTTTATTTCGAGTCGGTTACTTCGGACTTTTGGCTAGAAATTTTTCTTTGATATTTTTATGATTGATGCTGCGATTGATGTTTTCATTGAGGATCGAGAAAGTTTTTGTGGATTATCTGTATAGAAAATTATGTAAGTAAAAGACTTAATTTTTAATCTAAATGTGTCTCCATAAATTTTATTAAATTTTATCAATATTCAATGATAAGAAAATAAAAAACAATAGCGTAGATAAAAAATAATTTCCTTTATCGAATCACCACAAACAATTTTATGAGAACTGTCATTCGAAATTTCCTTTGAAAATCAAGCTCGCAAGCTCGCCTCACTCCAAAATAAAAAGACCACAATCACACACACACACGCGGGGACCGGACTGCGAAAAAAATTCGATCGTCGTCTATTCTCCAGGCAGGGGCTCGCTCGTCGAGGAGCCATTTTTCCGCCTTATTCGATTTTCATGCACTCTTTCACCGGCGAAATCCCCCGGAAAAGCCGCTGCCTCAGCGCGGGACTCACGAATAAAAAGCTTGCGCTCGCGGAGTTTCGAGTTTTAGTCTCGTCGTATTTCCGCCGGCAGCAGCGCCTGCTTCAGACGTTGAAGATGAAGAATAGGACGAGGACGAGGGAAAAGCTCGGGATTTCGTCCGCGCGCTCCTTCTTGTTAAAGGAGCCGAGCGGGGGGCAATTCTTTTGTGCAGCCGTGCTCTCTTTCTCTCCTCGCGCCATCGTTAAAATTAAATATCGATTTCACTTTCGCCGGGACACGCGCCAGTCAAATTAGAAGGAGGAGAGCGAAAGCGAAAGCTGAAAAGAATTCTTCTGTCTTGGTGCTGGCGGATAATGGCAAGAGGCTTGCCTTCTTGCTATTTGGCGAGCGAAAGTAGTCGCCGCTTTTTCAATTGTTAAGCTTTGGGGTATTTCATTGTTCGGAGTTTGAAGTAGATGTTTTTTTTATTTTTTGTTTAGCTGATGGAGGGTGAAGAATTTTAGTTTTGCCTTCGAGCGGAATTGATGTTTTTATTTTACGCAGGATTTTGCGCGGGTGAAATGTATAAAAAGATGGTTTATTGGAAAGCGAATAAATAATATATGGTGGAATGTAATAAAAAAATGTGGAAAAATATGTGTGGAAAATATAAAATATTTTTTATTGATGAGAGTCGAATGTATTTTTTTTATCTGGATGCATGTAAACGCGTCACTGCATTTTTGTTTTCCTTTTTAATTTGTATTTTTATTGATACACATATTTTTTTTTAAATAAAACGGAAAATTAATTAAAACTGATATCAAATGTAGATATACAGGATGTTATTGATACAAACATTAATTTAAACAACTGTTTGTCCTTATTTAATTTTATGAAAATATGATTTAGAATTTGATTATCCTAAAAGACTGTACAAAAACATATAAATAGACAAACAAAACTAAAAAGACAAAGGCAAGCAAGATCAAAAGAAGCATGGAACTTTGCTTAAAGCGTTTTTTATTACAGGGGAAATAAAAAAGCTCGCAAGCCTTTATTTGAATTCCACGAAAGAGCTTCGAAAATTCTTTGGTGTAATTTTGTTATTTTTAAATTTTTATTACGCTCTCAATTTAATTGAAAATGTTTCGAATTAATTTAATTTAACAAATTCAATCATGCATTTTCACAGTTATCGAAGACTAATATACACAACATTCCACGAAACCATAAAACATTATTTACCGAAACATTAACCACACAAAAGCCCTCATCTGCAAACAAAACGAAGTTATTTACAGACTATATACCTTTTATGCAACATTAATTAAAACTTTTCCTTAGCCAGTAAATCTCGGCTTTCTGGACGCGTTCAATAGCTTATTGTGCATTGATTCCGCGAAGCGCAGGGAAACGAAACCTCAGCGAAATTCTTCTGGAAGGAAAAGATCCGAGGACGGGCTTATGGCTTGCTCGCTTTAATAAACCAAAGATTCTTCTAACCCCAACCTCCACGTGTAAAACTTCCACAACTATATACCCCGGAAAAATGCGCCCCTCGCGGCGAACGCACCAGAGAAATTAATAAACAATGCCCATCTACTTTATTAAAGGAACGCACTGTTGGGTCTCTCTCTCTCTCTCTCTCTCTCGCTCTCTCTTTCTCCTTGTAGTATATAACTTTCGCCCCTTCCTTACGTAGCTATGGTCTTTTGTCTCGCGTCTTCTCGTGTACCGCCTTTCAATCCGTCTAGGTTTTTCTAGGGTTTCCTGTGCTTCTTTGCGTTGCTTCCTCAAAGAAAAGGGTGTTTTGATCGTTACGTAATTGAACTATTGTACCTACAGTTCTTTGAAATAAAACTTGTGAAATTGCAAAAAAACTAAAAGGTGACTTATTGATTTGAAAAAGAAACCTTTATAATATCTTGAAAATATTACTCTAACATTTTACAAGAGACACCTTTGCTAGGCTGAGCACTGTTGCAATATCCTGTCGAAAAGAGCGCGTTTCAAAGCCCTCAGGGTATGTGTACGAATCGAGACTTTTACCGACTTGGCGTGAAACTACGGCCCGTTGCTCTAAAAAGTATTAATAGAGGCAAAACGCGCGCAGGAGGTCGTTATAATTTAAAATCGACAAAATGTACGTATTGCAACTGTCATAGAATTGGTTTTGTTGAACCGTTTGACACCTCATCGATGGAATTGTAGTGCGTTTCACACAATCAGAAAAAAATTTTATTGCACGAGTTTCCCTTTTTTTTCGTTGCAATAGTTTTGTACAAAAACCTTTTGAAATTCGTGTTAAAATATTCTTTTTAAAATTTATATGAAAAGTAAATATCTACAAAAATTTAGTAAAATTCTAGTCTCATGCAAATAACAAATATGAACATTGTATACATTTTAAAATTTCCCTCTTCCAACAAGCAAAAAACCATCCAGACATAATCCGATATCGAAAAACAGAATCGCACTGCATCCAATGCTCCTTGAAAAAAGCAGAACAAATTGAAATTCGAGAAAAGCATAGGGCATTGGCGACATTGTAAAAATTGCTCTCCAAAAAAGGCAGCAGAAACATTTGGCAGGGGAAAAAGAGAGAGTGCGAGAGAGCCGCGTCGGTGGTAGTAGTCGGAAGTGGCTATTCAGATAGGTAAAGGTCGTTTCGCCCCGATAGCGATTGAACAAATCTCGTTTTCGAGAAATTGCAATGACGATTCCGTTCTATACCTAAGTGCAACGAGAAACTTGCTCTCGCGGCGCAGTAATAAAATTCTCTCTATCGCGTAACGAAATTACGGGGATTTCATCGCTGGCCACCTTTTTCACCGATCGAGGCGTTTCGATCTTTTTATCTTTTATGGTAACGTAAAAATATAATAAAAGGATTGACCGCATAAATATATTGGCCTTTATCATTAAAGATTGTATTCTATAGGCTAAAAGCTAAAGGTCTGTTAATGTTTGTTTTATTCTTAAGAGATTATCGGGAACCCGAGTTATAGACGTATATTTTGAGCCTAGCCTTTTTATTGATATTCTCAATTATTTATCGTTTTAAAGTAGATTATCGAAGCAAGGATTCGCTTTGAAATAACACGAAAGTGGAGATCGTTGTAACGATCGAAAAATAATGGAATGTATACGAAGCTTATCCAGATTGCCAGGTTTAGAATAATTTTATTTTTATAATTATCCACGTTTTCTGCATTCAGGATTGCAAATTATGATTCAACTAGCCCGATAAAAATTTTGTTTTTTAGTTTAGAATTTAAAGTTTCATAACAGAAGCAAAGTATTTGAAAAAGTAATTATATTTTAGCATATGAAACGACAACTTCCACTTTTTCGCTCACCTAACCCTTTTACCATTTGTAGTTATAATAATCGTATTTAATCGTCCATCAAGATTCCTACTAAATTAATCAAATTTAAAAATAGAAGAACTAGATCCAAACAATTTTAAACCATAGAATTTGTTTCCGACTCTTGCGTACTTCCGCTGGTCTCCACCCCCGAGCATATCGATCTTCAGCCTCTCCACAAAAAAAAGACCCTACACGCAACACTACGCACTATACATGCCCGGTGAAAAACATTTTTTGCCGCGAGAGATAGGCAGGTACATTTTTCCCCGGCGTGGGGTAGTAATAAAAAAATCCAGTTATCGGGGACGCGGTAGCTATCTGCGCGCCGTCCCTTCGAATATGGCGGCTATCGACATACCTGTCGCCGCCAATCAGAGCCGCTAGCTCGCCTCGCCGCCTTATGCGCAATATGTAACTGTCGGACTGATATCGTCGTGAGAGGATCCCTTTTTTCCGCTAGGCTGCGGAAGGTAGATGATGCCGCGCCTTGGAATAAATGGATTATGTAGAGATCTCCCTGCGCTGGACGTTTTTCGCTTCTGTTTGTGTGATGGTGTGGGGTTACGCGGATTAGAGTTAATTTTTTTTTGTAGTGATTTAAATTAAATAATTGGATTGGATTGTGGGGCGTGAATTTTCGCTGACAGTTGGTTTCGTTTTATTTCGATTTTTTTTTTTTTGATAAATTTCTCTGTGTATGAATACAAATTTGAAATCCCTACAGATATATGAGTTTTATTTCAAGAATACCTAGCGTATACACTTTCAGATATAGTGCAACGTCAAATATAATTTAGAAAAATGTAGGTACAGTGAACTT
>JAPYZA010000579.1:0-21056 GCA_030522685.1 Eupelmus azureus | reverse complement strand
AGATAAGGCCATATTGTAGTATAAAAGTTATTTGATAATCGAGATCGAAAAAAAAAAACAAGCTGTTAACAAAGCTTGGAAAGTGATTGTACAATATAATGGACTTATCCACTTAGTTCCAATGTGATATCTCTATTAAAAATGTCTTCTTTCCCGTAACTCTATGAATTTTGTATAAAAGAGGGGTTCTTCCGAAAATTTAATCTCGATTTTGAAAAAACTGTACTTTAGTGAAAGCCACAGAATTATTTATATGTATAACTATATTATGTGTGAAAATCAAGTGAATTGGTATTCTCAATAGTGTTAAATGTGTTAAATGAATTTTAGAAATATTTTATTTCCTAATAAAGATAAAGATTCCGCAGTTTCGTAGCTCACAAAACGTAGAATGCTTTAAAAATAAACAGAATGTTTTAAAGTAATAAATAAAAGTAATCACAAAGATTACATAAACATTCAATTGTATACATCTATTTCAATAAAAATATTAAAATCCGATTCGATTAAAACTGCAAGTCAATAAATATTCACTACAATAATAAGCTACTTCTGACGATTTCTAGTGCACAACATTTGGCTACACAACTCACGTATTTTTCGTGCTTTATATTCATGATTTTCAACGACTATTTTTATCGCCACTGCCAGCCTTTTAAACTCCGCAAAAATACTCGTATCAAACATTTCCTAGAAATAGTAACTTACATAAAAATAAAACAAGTCAATCCATACACCCACAACCACTTCAATTCGTCTCGGCGTGGCCATATTAAAATCAGAAATCTCCGTCTTATACTTGGCAACGCGGAAAAGCAGAGTCTGCGGTCGATGTCACAGAATTTAAGATGAAATAGCAGGATGTGTCGAAATGAAATGCTCGAGGGGGTGCTCAGGCCACATTACGGGGCGTGGCTGAGTCGAGAGGGCGCGAAGAATTTTTTTTCCACTTTTTTTTTTTGCATCCCCGAGCTATTTAACAGTCCATCTCTTCTGCCTTATGCTGCGAGCAGATTTTTTTCGCCTGCGTTTGAAAAGTGGATTTGTGTTGCTAATTACGCGTAGTATTTTTTGTTTGAATAATTAAATTAAAGGTGTAGAATTAAAGTATTCGAATGGAAAGGGTACGTATAAAAAAGGTATTTTTTCCATTTCCATTTCAGCGAATTTATTCCTACTGAATGGCTCTTCACTGCGACAGTGATTGCCCTACAGCTGATGCTCGTTCTATTATTTTACACGTACATGACAATATTTTGATGGACAGATATACAGTCGCGTCGGAATTGTTCTTTTGGAGCGCACGTTGATAGTCGCCGTTGTTACCAAGCGATGTGAAGTTATTGTTTTGATTTTCTGTATGAGGGAAAAATATTTTTAGCGAATTGATGTTCTAATAAGTTTTAATCAGTTTTGAACACGTTAATTACAAGTTGGCGTGTCGTCATGAAAAGCTTAGTTGCATGAAAAAATTTACTTTTTACCCTGACGCCACTGCCAATCGTGCTAAGGATTATCCCTCAAAAAAAGCCCACAGATTTAATGATAAATTTTTGAAAATTAAACTATTATTAATTACACTTGTCAAATCCAAAACCATCGTCCACTCAAACGAAACCCTAAAAAATACCACATCAACAGCATCCCCCAATTACCCACCGATGTAATTAATTCCGCATTAACGGGCCAACCTCCGCCCTTAAAAAAATCCTCCAACAAATCCACCCCCGCAACAATCGCCGATACGAAACTCCCCCCCTCTCTCACCCCCCCTCCGCAATTTCCCTCCGAGAATGAACTCTCTCCGTTACCAACAGGATTTCCACCTCCCCCCCTCCATTTGCTATATATATACCAAGCAGCGCGCATCAAAATCCGCTCCGATATTATAAAGCCAGCCGGCGCTGCTCTCTGCAAATGCATAATCCGCTCAGATCGCCGTGTCGTCTACTACCCTCTCAGCGCGAAAATTTCTCTCACGCGCTTCTATTTAGCGGACAATTCGGCCTGTAAGCAAGCGCGACTCTGCGACGCGGGATGAATGATTAACTGTCGATATGGGCTCACTCTCTCCCTCTAGTTTAATCCCCTCAACGTGTATGTATAGCTAACGGCTCGAAGGGATAGTCACGCGTGTGTGTGTGTAAGAGTGACCCCTCTCCGGATCTGCTCCCTCTCTTTTCCATACAGGCGCGCGGATAGAGAGCCAGCCACCCCCGCGCGCGCTGCACGTATGATTCTTTTTTTTTGCGCACCCGCGCGACGCCCCTCTTTTTTTGTCCAATGGAGAGACGTATGCGTGTGTGTGCATTGCCGGAGCTTTCCCGACGAGTGGATACACGTATACGTGATCGTGGCTGTGTATGTAGATATAGCTCACTCTTACATGCTTCGGCTGCGTGTGTTATGATTACGCGTACATGTGGGAGGGTATATCTCTGGAGGAGAGACGTTTTTTTCGCTCCCCAACGTCGATATTACACGCGCCCGCAGCTCTCTTTATATTTTCAGGCAGCTTTTTTCTCCTCGCCTTTTTTTATGCAGGATGTGTGTGTGTATACACCGGACCATTGGCTTTTCGCGCGCGCTCTGCTTTATACAATACTAGTATGTATATACAGTTCTTTTTTATATACAGTATAGTGTTTCTATATACTTACACGCTGATGTACATCTACACGCTCGACCGGCGAAGTCACACGCGGAGAGAGCCGTTTATTTGGCGCGCCGAGAGAGCGAGAGAGACGGAGAGAGAGACGAAGGGGCAGCCACTTAGCCGCTCTCGCGTATAGCGCACAAAGCTAAAACACGCGCTCGACTCCGAGAGAGACAGACACTATATATATATATATATAAAGCGAGCAAGGGGGAGAGAGCGAAAGAGAGAGAGAGCAGAGCGGCATAATAATAACAGCGCAGATAGACAAGGACGAGAGAGAATCGGGCAACCACTTTGCGCGAACAAAGACGAAGCGAGGAGAAAAATCAGGGGAGAGAGCAGGAAAGAGAAGCTCGACGCTCTCTCTCTCTCTATCCTCGCCGCGCGAGAGCAAAAAGAGAAATCGAAGGAGCCGATAGGTAAGTGTCCTTCGCTCTCTCTCTCCCTCCCTCCCTCCCGAGCCGCCCTATTGCGCGCGACAGACAGAGACACGGCGAGTGTATCCGCCGCCGCCGACGGCCATTTTGTGCGCGCGCGCGCGTTAAAAAACACAGACGCACACGGACACAGCTGCACACGCGCACATGCAGCGCTGTCTCCGCGATACTAGCCGAAGAGAGAGAGAGAGGAGGCAGATATATAGACAGAGCGCGCCGCGCGCGGGACGACGTAAACATTCGCGTGTGAGCTGTGCGCGACGAGGACCTTCTGCTCTCTCTGTCTCCGGGCTCCCGGAGCCGCGAGTTCCCCCAGGTGCGTGTGTGTGTTAAAAACAAGCCAGCCCGAAACGGGCGTGTGTATATACGTAAGTGTGCGGCTCTCTAACGTGGATACATAGGATCAGTGTGTGTAAATCAGCGCCGTCTCTCGTTAGCCTTCCCCCGTCCCTTGCTCTCTATCTATCTCTCTCTCCCGCATTCCTCGGGCTGTTGCTCCCGACGATAGATCCATCTCTCTCTCGGCTCTGTGCGCGCTTCGAGGGAGCTTAATATCGGACGTCGCCGTGCGTATATATACACGAGCATCGCTCCTGTGTCAGCCGCCCGCGCCTCTCTACGTATATGTCTACGCTGCGTGTTGTTAACGTAAAAAATAAGGCACGCCGCGTATATATGTAGTGCGTGTGCAGTGCGCCGCCGACACATAACGTGTATATATATATATACGCACGGCTGAAAAAAAGGGAGGAGGGCGCGCGCGTTCTCGTTTCGCGCCAATTTCGTCCCGCTCCCCCCCGCCTCTCGGCAGTCTCTTCTATATGTGTGTGCTGCTCCGCGCTGCAGGCGATATAGGTGTACATAGCCCCATCCAGCGGCGCACCTGGCCGCCCTCGTCGCCGAGGGAACGAACAGCTGTCGCTCTAGATATACCGCGGCCTCGTCGCCACTCTCTGGCGGTACGCTAGCTCCGGAGCGGAGTCAAGCTGCTTGTGGAAGCTCTGCTGCGAGTCGCGCTCTGGGATAGTGTACGCATTCTTTTTTACCCCCTGCTTTCTAGTTCTCGTGACTTCTATAGGCTGTCATGCTGGACGGTGTGGATTACTTGTGCTGTGGTGCTTTTTTTTTTTAGTTTGGAGCTGCGAGGAGGCTGTAGGTGGATGGGATGGATTTTGGAGCAGCGATGGGATTGTGAGCCCCAGCGGTGGAGTGGGTTTGTTGTGAAAGTGCAGATTGATGGGTGAATAGGTTGGAGGGTTTGCTGCGAGTGGGAATGTGAGTGACGAAGTGTGCTTGTGATTTTTGCAGTCCTTGATGTAGTGCTGGTGTAGGTTTCGAGCAGCTTGAGAATTCGGAGCAGAGTCAGTGGTTTTTAAGGTTAAAGGCGTCTGTGTGGCTAAGAGAGTAGGAAAGATTAGTGATGGTTGGTCAGTGATAGAGCTCTTATTTCTGACAGGTTATCTAATTCTATAATGTGGTTCATGAATTTGTTGAAACAGTTGTGTTCGACGGTTGTTTTTGTGTAGTAATTTCATTCGGATTTTGTCAAAATTATGTTTATGTTGTTATAACATAATAAGGTTTTGCTATTGAGAGATTTTGTTGTTTCTTGTAAATTAAGCAAAGCCATAGAATTTTAGTACTTTTAGTACTATATTTTTATTTTTTAATAACTACATTTTAACTTAAATGAGTTAATTCTTGTAACTATATGTTCGTTTTCTTTTTACAATTCTTTAGAATGGTATTATGGAAGAAAATATTTGTATTCATTTATATGATTTAATGATATAAAAGTAATTGTTACTGCTTAAAGTTAATGTTATATACTGCAGCTATATCTTCAGTTGAAGTTTATTTACAATTTGATATAGAATACAGTTTTCTAAATTTCAATTTCTCTATAAAAATATATTACTAAAAACTTACATAACATTTAGTTTGATGTATATTTTAATTTCATATAAATTAAACTCAAAAACTTAACACAACATTATTAACTGGAATAGTTTAATTAAAAGTATTATTAAATGTTTAAATAGATCATTTAATATTTATATTGATATTTTTTTATTGAAACAAAATAACTCGGGTATTATATCTATTGTTACTACTGTAGTTTTTCACAGATAATATGAGAATAATTAATTAAGAATCAATTGATAAAAGAAGGATTTTTTTAGCTTACAATTATTTCTAATTGATTAAAATATACTCATTTAAAATTATTCCAATTTTAATATTACCACGATCATAGACTTTAAAATAATCAAAATAATAGTAATACATATTTGGATTAAATTTATATTTACTATGGCATACAATACTTAGTTATTATTAAACAAGTTTTTATTTTACAATAAAATGTTATATATTACATTATGTACTATTTATTTTTACAGATGCAAGATTTTTAAACTTTTGAAAGTGGAGCTCTTATCATTGCTCTTTGACGTGTAGTCATCAATGCAATGAGGCCTCAGTGCTACTCTAAGAAACATTCGTATGAATGTTGATTTATCTCATAAACTTAGTGTTACATCCTACTGAAAGTATCTTCAGTAAATATAATGAAATATGAAAAACTGTGAGAGCTTTCGAAGTGACACTGTAAACTTTGAGGGATGATATTGTCTATGAACAAAGTGGACGTAAGATAAACCAAAACATGTCTGGTGACTCAGGGTGGAATGCTGTTATTCATCATCCATCAGAATTGGAATTACCGAATTGGGATTGGGATGGCAATGATGGTGAACCTGAGCGTGAACTCCCATCCACTGTTGATATGGATGCAATTAAAGATGGTGGAAACTGGAATCCAGTCACTGGTATGAATATAAAATTTATGTATCATTTACATGAATGAATTTGTATAAAATTGATTATTGTTTTTGTCAAGGTGTAACAACTATTAATTCTGATGATGACTCCGACTCAGATGAAGAAAGTTCTGGAGGAAGTGATGGCAGTTGCTCTTATTCAGATTCAAACTCTGATACTGATAATGACAGTAGTGATGGTGATAGTGAATCCAATTCTGATTGTACATCAGATCATAGTGAGCAAACATTTTCAATCCGGGAAACTAATTTTGAACAGGTACAATATTTTTTATTTTTTCAAAAAATTCTCTGTTAGTCAAAATAAGTAATTTATGATTTCTATATTGAATATTTTAAGGGTGGTCTTAAGTTAAAAATAAGTATGAAAGTACCTAGAAAAGAAGATTTGGATAAGTTAAGATATGAGAGGGGCAGACGTTTATTATCAAGAAGAACTAAAAGTCGTGCTGCCAGGGTAAATAAATTTATCAATAATTAAAATAGGTTCTTTAATGACTTAAAAACTATTAAACAAGAGTAGTTTAGTAAAGTTTTTTTTTTTCAAAATACGTTTTGAAAAAAATAATTTGTATACTTTTATAGTTTTTATAAGTAAACAAATATTTGATTTTTAGACATCTGAATGCAGCAGCGATGATTCTGATTCCTCAATTAGTCAGTCAGTTGCACAATACTCTACAATTCAACAAAACACAATGCAACAGCAAGCTCTACGATTAGCTCAACAACAACTTCAACAACAGCAGCAGCAACAACAACAGCAGCAGCAGCAGCAACAACAACAAAAACAACAACAACAACAATCTACTGTGCAACAACCACAACAAATTCAACAGTCTAATTCGGTAACATAAAATTTTTCAATGTAGAAATTTTTGAGTGAATTTACATTAAATGGATTTTCACTAAACCATTATAATTATTTATAACTAGGTTATTCAACAACCGCCTTCACAATCACAGCAGACGTCACAATCGCAAACGCAGCAGCAGACACAACCACAGTCTACAGCGCCGCACCCGCCGCAAAATGTTCCTCTTGAGGAGATCACCAAAGAGGATCTTGCAGCGATCCTTCCGGATCCGGAACACGAAGACGCGCCGTTCGACGGTTTTGAGGACTCCGAGAGTGGCCGCCTCGTATCAAAAGCCATCGAGCGTATGTCACTGGGTGCAGATTCGGACTCGTCGGAAAACGTAGGCAGCGAACGCAACCCGGTACCCTACAGCTCTTCGTTACTTCAGCAGTTCGTCGAAAAGACTGCCTTGCTGTCAGAACCACGTAAACGTCGAAGTACCAAGCAGACCGTTAAAAAACAGGGAAACGGTGAACAACAACGCGAAGAATATGCCTGTACTTCCAACGTTTCGCCCGATTCCGGAATTCAATCTGTCGATAACAGTCCGTTGCACCTGGTGAGCCCGGTGAGCCCACCGGTCACGGCTGTTGCGACAGTCAGCTCTGTGTTGTCGCCCGTTCAAGCTACCACTGCAGCAGCAGTTACTAATGCAACAAGTAGCAGTAATAGCAAAGGTAAAAATGAAATTTTTTTCTGATAAATAGTGATATTGTCTAAGTTCTTTAAAAAAAAAGATTAAAATTCTTCAAAATTTAAAGATTATAAATAAATTCATGAAATATGTTACAGTTCCAATCACAAGTGCATCAAATAACACGACGTCTTCAACAACACCGGGCACGTCAGCGTCGGCCTTGACGGCTGCGGCGTTAGCAGCTAAGGCAAAGCCTGTGGTCAACGTTGATCGTGTGTTGGACCCGCCGAAGCGAAAACCCGGCAGGCCGGCTAAGCTTTCAACAAATGTGCAACGAACGGTTTCAATGAACGGCCAGCCTCGCGGACCTGGCAGGCCCAAACTTAAACCTGATGTTGCTCCCGCGCCCAAAAAAGAGAACAAACAACCACCGGTGAGCAAAGAAAGTCCGTGTTTGAAAAGGGCAAAGGTTGTAGTCTCACAGTGTAGTAGGCCTCCTGCGAAGCAACAACAATCTCAGACGACGGCGGAAGTCGAATTAACTTTGGGCAGAAGGTTAAAGGGTAGGAAACCTGGGTTGAGAAGGTGTTGCGAGTCGGATGGTGAGTTTTTTCAATTTTTATCCATTTGGAACTACTGAAATATTAAATATTCTAAGAAAAGAACTTATTTTAAATGTAACATATTTTCATGTTTAACTGCAGAACCAACAGTGTCGACAAAGCAAAGTACACCAAATCAGTCTTCACAGCAGTTAGAAGAAGCGAGAGTGTCATTGACACGTAAAAAGTGCCTAAACAAGTCGATAGTTACGGGTAAGCGAGCAAAGGAAAGTACAACCACCGTAAATCAAAATGAGGAGCCAATCAACTGCAAAAGAGTAAGGAGGGAAAAGCAAACGACGAAGGAAAAAGAGTCCGCGCAAACTATTGCAATTAAGTCTACGAGTACGGAACGAATAGAGGAAATAGCAGGTAATTATATTTTTTTAATTAGCTAAAATAGTACGTTTAAATCAAATTTTAAATAAGAGTTGTGATATTATTTTTAAGTTTGTTACAATCATTTTTATTTTAAACGAATTGTGTTTGTTTTTAATTGTTTTAGGCAAAAATGACAGTAAAAAGAGTTCAAAGGAGAATCGACTGGATTTATCCAGCCTGAGTAAGCGGCCGGTACGCAAAATCCAACAGCAAAAACAGACAACACAGCGTGTTCTTAAAGAAAATAAATCTAACAAAAAGGCGACCGCTGGAGCAGCAACCAACAATAATAATGGTGAAGATGCTGCGCTGGAGATGAACGGTGTCGGTGTCCAAACTAACATATCCCTACCAGTCATCAACCCTGTGAAGAATAGTGAAGCAGAAAAAAGCATTGATAAGAAGGTATTGATTAAATATTTCAAATTATTTCGCTTGACCCGAAAGTTTCTTTTTTTTAAATGGTTGTATCTGACTCACTTTCTTATTATAAGAATTTTTTTAAAGTTTTACAAAGAGCAAAAAATGAAATATTTTTGAGTACTTAAATTATAATATATTTTAATAAAAAGATGTTTAAAAAATGCAGTAATAAAATACGTAACTTATATCTTATTAATTCAATTTATTGATTAAACTGTTTAAAAGTCATATGCAACTATCTATATAACATTGTCATAATAATATTATATTCTAACTATGCTTATTTACCCTTTACAAATGCTGCAATTAACTTCCAAAAATTCCCTTTAAATTTTTCGGCATTACTGCATATTAACGCTTTAGCTGCGCTACTTTATCATTCAACCAAACGCTGCAATTGCAATTATTCTCTTTACATCAACACCCTATCGCAATCGATCCATGAAGAGTGCATCACAATTTTAATTACAATTTCACCTTTTTCCGCTCGGTTCGACAAGCGGTGGAACGAGCCAAGGGCGTTAATCAAAGCCGTGTCGCGCGAGATCGTGCGAGAGCTTGCCGTAAATTCGTGGGTACAGAGAGGGAGAGAGGAGTGGGCCGGGCCTAAACTGGAATCAGCCCCCGCGGAAATTGATTAGCGCGCCCGACTAGCTTTCTCCATTAGGAGGGTCGACCACTTGAAGCCGATTACAGGCGCGAGGGATGATTTCTGCGCGCCGTTACTATGTGTACACGCGCACGCGCGCTCGCGTTCTCTCATGAAAGATGCATGACCAACGACGTCGAGAAGCCGGGAAATCGTCCGTTGAAAGGCCCGCCTCCGTCCGCGTTTCTCTCCTTTAACTCCTCTACCTCCTTGTATTTCCACAGCTGTCGGTCGTTTGCTACTAATTAATGTTGGGGGATGCGTATGTGTGAGCGGGTTGTCGGATTAGGAGAAGACGAAGCGAAGAATTAAGGGTGCGCGCAAAAAGTTTTTTCCGCTCTTGCGAGCAAACAAGATATTCAAAGGGGAATTCTTTTTTCTCTCAAAAGAGAGCAAAGTTTTGTTTTTGGAGGGGTCAATAGAGCCATAAGAAAGTTGAGAAAATGATAAGTTTGGTGTCAAAGTAAACTTCTATTTTATTGAATTGAATATTTTTTTTGTTACATTTTCATTTTTGTCTTTCGTCATTTTTTATGACAAAATAATAAAATTTATAGAAGTTGAATTCTGTTTTTGTACTTTTGGTTATAATGTAAACAATACGTGAAAGAAGTCATCAAAAAACCTTTTCTTTTTTTTAACAAAAATTTGCAACTGATAATTTTCAAATAAATATTTTCTAGCTTGGCAGCATGAAATTTGTAGAATTAAAATTTCGTTTAGTACACATTTAATATTTAATAATATTTACATTTAATCAATAATTGACATTCAGTGTTTGATCAAGTTATCCTCACATCTCGCTCAATTAACAGCTTTAATCGTATTCGCAAGATGAGTTAGGAATGATTAAATTTAAATTTAATCAATAATTAACATTCGGTGTTTGATCAAGTCATCCTCACATGTCGCTCAATTAACAGCTTTAATCGCATTCGCAAGATGAGTTAGGAATGATTATCTATAAATTAAACCTTTTTTATTCCTTCGAAAAAAAAACAACCAATCCCACAGTCGTCGGCAGCTCGTTTGACACGCTCTTCTCGTCTGTCCAAGGCTTCAGCAGCCACGAGTCGAAATAGTCAGCGAGGGGAGAACGAGCTCGCTCAGCGCAAACATCATCACCATCATCATAAACACCGTCGGCGCATCGTCGCCCCGAAAACGCCGATCCGTGTGGACCCAGCTGTTGGCCAAGAACTCGAACGGCTCATTGATGAATTCGGCAAACTCTGCAGCTTAGGCAAGGTCGCCGGTGCTAATGGGCCCAACGGATCCAACGGAAGCGGCAGCGGGGCTAACTCGGCGTTGCCACCGAGCGAGCTCTTGCCCCAGATTTTCAGAATTAAGAAGCCGAACAAGAAGAGAAAGGGCGCGGAAATTAATTTGGCCGAAGAGCAGCAAGCTTCTGGTGAGTCTAATTCGGCACTGATTTTATTTATAATTTATTTAATAGGAAGGTAATTAATTCGCTAATCTTATCTCCTTTCTCACAGGTAAAGCTTTAAAACGTCGGGTTAAGAAAGAAAAAGCGAGCAGCAGTAGTAGCAATAGCAGTAGTAGTGGCAGTGCCGCTAGCGCTGCAGGCAACGATACGAGCAATCCAAACGAGCAGAGGCTGCCTCTAAAGAAACGTCACTATCACAATTTCAGCGTGCACAGCAACTCGCAGGAGCAACCGCCCGAAGGCGAGGAAGTTGAAGGTGAGGAGGATGAAGAGGAGCATGAAGATATCGATGAGGAGGAGGAAGATGACGAGGAGGAGGAGAACGATGAAGAGGCCGATGCGCTGTCGGAGCATCACAAGGTGGAAGCTAATGGGACCATTAGCAACAATGCTACGGTCGTCGAGGCGAAAGAAGCTTCTGTTATTGTTCCTAGTACTACAGAGATGAAAAAGAGATCTAGAGATACTACTGAAACTGTTGCTACCGGAAAACCAGGTGAGATGATTAACTTGAAGTTATAAAAAATAAATCTGTTAGTATTACAATTTAAGTTTGTTGTTACCATATAAAAATAAACATTTGCTATGATTACTTTCAGACGCCGAGACTTGCGAATCGACAACAGAAAAAGAACAAAGCCAAAATGATTTACAACCAAGGCGTAAGAAGAAGATCGTCAAAGACTTGCGAGTAACAGTGACTAAACTTACGGTCGAGAATAATCATATAATTGATAAAATTGAAAAATTGGAAAAAATGTGCGCGGGTGATAAAACGGTTAAATCTAGCTTAGAAAAAGTGCAAAAAACTGAGAAAACTAGTGGTGATAAAGCTTTAAAGAATTTAGTGGAAAAGCTCGAGAAACCGGAAACTCGATCTTCTGACCATAATTTACGTCCGGAACGAACATCCAAAAATAAACAACTTAAAGAAGAAAAGGAAAATAGTACGAGCAAAACTATTAAAAAAGATTCTGAAGTGTCTAAAGTTGGAAGAAAGGATGCAGAGGTTAAAATAATGAAAAAGGATGTAGATACTAATAATAAAACTACGAAAAAAGATGTTGATATGAATAAGTCAGTTAAAAAGGATGTAGATAACGGTAATAAAGTTACTAAAAAGGAAAGTGAAACAAATAAACTTTCTAAAAAAGATAGTCTCGACAATGCCAAACAAACGAAAAAAGAGGTTGAATCTCATAAAATAACTAAGAAAGAAAATGAAATTAAAAAGAAGGATAACGACAATAAAGTAGACATTATCAAAAACAGTGAGGTGGTACTGCATAAAACTGTGAAAAATGAGCTTCCTGTTGCTGCACCTACAGTTAATTCAACAAGCAGTTCCTTGGCCGTGATGATGATCAAGAAGAAAATTCGTCGCAGAAAGGCGATTAATCGAACAGGTTTTCCGACTCTTAAGAAAAAGAAGAAAAAGCAAATTACGGCCACCTTACTAAGTAAAGAAGAGTTGAATAAATATACCAACAACAAACTCGAGAAACAACCAGTTCTCAAAATCAATAACGTCGAAATAAAGAAACCTAAATTAGAAATTAAAGAAAAGAAAAAAAGGGAACCTTCTCCAGCAAAAATCGAAGCTTCTCTGACAAAGGAAACATCAACCAAGGAAGAAAATCTAGAAAGTAGAACGGTAGATGATGAAAACAGTATTTGCGATAGTGAACAGAATGTACCTTTGGAAGAAAGTGAACAGACTTGCTCTGGTCAGTTAAGAGTTAGAAAAGATTTGGTAGTTGAATGTGATGGCAGTAAACCATGTGATAAACTGTGTCCCGTCAAGTATGAAAAGATTCAAGATTCCAGAATGTACGACGAAAACGCTACGTTAGAAGAATCTTTAGAAAGGTAATGTTATTGCTATAAATTTTTAAAATGAATTATTTTTTTAAAAGAGTTCCTAATCTGCATAAATTAACTATTCTGTATAAATTTTTATTTATACTATATTACTAAAATTTTAAAAGTAAAATTGATTTTAAATATAGCTAATTTAAAACAAGGGTCATCTAAGATTTTGAGCTGGTTTTTTAGTCTCATAATTGTATTATGATATAAGAAGCCAAATAGAAAAATGTGAGATAACCATTTGTTACTTTTTGTATTGAAAAAGTTATTCTTATGAATAAAATAACACTTGGTATTTCATCGAAAAATGAATGTTGAAATAAATAATACATAAAACAATAAAAACTTGAATTTATCATTACATATTAATAAATGTAATATTAATGGATTAAATAAAGTATTAAAAACAAAACTATATTAATAAGAATGACTTGATAAAAACGAAATTACTTTATCATAAATTGTAAGATAATAAAGATAATATCAAAAAACTTATCTAGTAGATAATAAGTACCGTATCGTAGACATTTTTTATTAATTTTGTTGGAAAATGATAAAATAGATATAGAGTGTATAAATTGAAATTTCTCTCTTCATATTTTTAACTTATTTTATTATAATAAAATAATTGTTAGCTAAAAGATATTTACCCTTTTATTTTTTTTTGTATTTAGATACAATCAGAGTCAAAAGATTGCAGTGTTAAGTGAAGAGAACGTGCGTAAGCTGGAGTGCGCTAACTCGCACGTAAGCGTCAAGCTGGAGGCGCACGCTTGCTTGAACAACAACAATCACCGGCGGATTCGCAGCTCAGCGAGCCCGTGCACTCTCACCGTGAAGAATTTAAAGAGGCTGCGCAACGACTATGACACGGAAAGCGACGCCCTGCCTAGCAGCGACATCGCCAGCGACGATCATGACAAGCAGGCGAGTTTCTTGTCTAAATGTCACGGCTTCAGTAAAGTATGTTTAATTAGTAACCAACTTTTTGTAAATTTTGCAGTTTTATCTTCAGGGTAGATCTGCTTTTAACTTTTTTAAACTAATTTTATAACAATTTTATTTCACTTGAATATTTGTGTGTAATTTTTAGTAATCGATTGAAAACAAATCTTTTAACGCATGTAAATTCGGTTATATGTTTTTTCTACTTATATTTATATAGTAATATTTATTACTGGATAGAAAATGTTTTGCATATTGCACAATCGAAATAATATTCTATAGATAAAATGAAGTATTTATAAAAAAATTTTTAAAATTTACTTTAGTTACATAACTAATTTTAAGTATTGCAGTAGGCTTCTGCTTTAATTTTTTAATTGCTCAGAGCACTTATCAATATCATTGCTAAAATTATAGTATTTTTTGTTTTGCAAAAGAATGCTTATTTTATTGTATAAATATTTTTATCTAAATGAGTTATTATTATTAATTGAAAAATATTATATATAATACTGTAATATTTATTAAACTATATTTTTTTATTTAGGCGGGAGGTTCGACACGCTGTCGCAGAAAGCAACCACGCTGGAAAAAGCGCTACTTGCAAGCCGGACTTTTCTCGGATTATTTTAAAGAAGACGAACCTCGTAAGACTGCCAACACTGATTCTGGTACCAGCAAGAATAAGATGGTTTATGATCCGACTGAACATCCGCACGGTCTTCTTCCACCACCTTATCATTGTGGCAAGTTTCTCAGACAGCGTAAGATTCCTTTCCAGCTACCCTACGACTTGTGGTGGCTGCATACCCATTCCAGGTTGCCAGGTCGTGATCTTGTGCCTTCTTGGAATTACAGGTAAAAGAATTTTAACTTTATCATTTTAAAATTTCTATTTTTTCCGTTACTAATTATTTTTTTATACAAATGCAATATTGTTGACACATAATAAGACATAAATCTGATCAATAAATATTTCATATTACAAAAATTTAAAACATTAATTAAAAAAATTGTTTTCATCTACATTATTCAGGAAAATTCGTTCAAACGTGTATTATGACGTGAAACCAACCATGTTATATGAGGCGCAGGCATGTGAGTGCAAACCTGAGGCAGGTTGCGGCGATGATTGCATCAATCGCATGGTATTTAGTGAATGCTCGCCCCAGCTTTGCCCGTGCGGTGAACGTTGTAAAAATCAAAAAATTCAGAAACATGAATGGGCGCCTGGTCTTCAGAGATTCATGACTGAATCTAAAGGTTGGGGTGTTCGTACTCATCAATCGATCAAAAGTATGTTTGATTATTTTTTTTAAGATCTTTACCTTCGTTGTATTTATTACACTTACTAAACGTTGACAATATCTTTGCGTAGCTGGTGAATTCATTTTAGAATATGTTGGCGAAGTGGTGTCAGAACGCGAATTCAAAACTCGAATGGCCACACGTTATGCTAATGACACTCACCACTATTGCCTGCATCTTGATGGTGGTCTAGTAATCGATGGCCACAGGATGGGTGGTGACGGTCGCTTTGTAAATCATTCGTGCGAACCCAACTGTGAGATGCAGAAGTGGAGCGTGCACGGATTACCACGTATGGCGTTGTTCGCATCTCGAGACATCAATGCTGGTGAAGAGCTGACGTACGATTACAATTTTGCACTTTTCAATCCATCTGAGGGTCAGGAATGTCGTTGCGGAAGTGATGGATGTCGTGGAGTAATAGGTAATTTTCAATATATAAAATTCAAAACTGCATCTAATTTAATTTAATAATTAGAATAAATTGATTTTTATTATTTATTACAAATTACTGGTTCATGTAGAAATATTATAAGAAAAGATTAAACTCCTCGTTAATAACGTTACAAAAATTATCTATTTTTTCAGGTGGTAAAAGTCAGCGAGTAGCTCGACCGTCAGCACCAACAAATCATTTAAATGCAACCGTTTCGGGTATTCCATCTACTACCAATGTTAATGAACGTCGTTCTGTAGGTCGACCGAGAAAAAATTCGCGCAAAACCAACAATATTATCGCGCATCCTCAGATTCAGTCTAATGTACCCGCGGCCGCAGCTATCACTACAAATCGCAAAGGCGGTTTGTGCAGGCGCAGAATTGGACCAGACGGTAACCCTTTACCTGCACCAGTCATAAAACCCCTGTCACACCAGCAACGAGTTTTCGTGCTCGAGCATCGATGCTTTCTTGTCCGCAATATTGAAAAGTTGCGAAGAGCAAAACAGCCTGTTGCTCAACCTAACTTACAGGTATCTAATTGTTTTATGATTTTTAAAACATTTATGACTATAAAAGTTTTTTTTTTAAGAATAGTGATCATAAACGTTTTCTTTAAAAAAATAAATTTATAAAGAATAAAAATAAAATTTAAAATAAATTAATTAAATTTAATTTTAATTTTTCTTTGTCTAACATAAAACTAAAATTGAAAATTATAAAATTATAATAATATTGCAGACAAAAGGCGTTGTTAAAGTCGGTAACAATACAGGAAGTGGTGTTCAGACAACTAAAGAGAAAAGTTCAGCCGAAATTAAGACTAATAGTGAAGTGTTCTTTACGCATTTAACTGCTTTAACAAATACTGGATCAAGGACTGTTAGAACGAGAAGACTTGCGCAGGCGCAAGACGATCCTGAAGTTAATAAGACTGCTAAATTGGCTAAGGTAAGGGCTTACTGATTTTAAATTTATTATATAGTTAAAAAATGATAGTAGAAAACGAGTTTCTTTTTCAATCTCAGCGAGCCAAGGTGTTTATTGATATTTATTCCGATATTCATTATATAGTCTTTTAAGAAATAATCATATATATTTTTCACTATCAATGCAAAAATCTGTCTTAATAATAAATCTTATATATCCCGAGTACCTACAGTATAGTACAAATTGTCTTAAGCTTTACTCAGTATTAGAGGTTCACAAATACCGTTAGAAATAATTTACTTTCTTATTATACTTCATAACCTTTACTTATATTATAATGCTTATATTATGTAAAATAAATAAAATTCTTGCAAATATTAACATCAAATAATTTAATTTTAGGTTTTGAAAGATTTGTACACAGTAATAACTAGTGCAAAAGACGAGAACGATAGTTTATTATGCATGCCGTTCATGAATTTACCACCAAAACGAAAGCTCCCCGAGTATTACGAGAAGGTGCTGGAACCTGTTGATTTGACAGGCATCGATCAGAACATCGACAATGGTCTCTATAAGACCGCTGAACAGTTTGATCAAGATGTCATCCGAATGTTTGATAACAATGTCAGATTTTTCGGAAGAACGTCAGAAATTGGCATAGCTGCAGCTAGGTTGAGAAAACTATATTTAGGCAGTAAAGCAGACTTCGTAATTCCAATTACTGAGGCCACAGGATTGCCACCATCACAAGCATTCCTGCCACCCCGAGGATCGACCGCTGGAGAGGAGGATGTTATTCGTTGCATTTGCGGCTTGCACCGGTATGTATACACATTGATCTAGAAATGAAAATGCCTATTCTTTATTTATTTAGTATTTAACACGTAAAATAAAATTAGATTTAGATGATTCTGTCAAGTTTATTTTATTAAATTAAATAAATTCTAATAAATTAAATTGAATTTAATATTTTTAATATAAAAATTTGTTCTTAGGGACGAAGGTTTGATGATACAATGCGAGCGCTGTCTGGTCTGGCAGCACTGCGACTGTGTTAAAGCTGATACAAGCGCAGATTCGTATCTTTGTGAACGTTGTCAACCTCGTGATGTCGACTACGAGATACCTTTGGAAACTGAAGAAGAGGAAGAGGGCAAGAAGTACTATGTAACGTTAATGAGGGGCGACCTACAGCTCAGAACCGGTGACACGGTTTATGTATTACGCGACACACCCGAAAAACACACTTACAAAACCATACAGAAGTTTGATTTTGAGCAGATGGATATATTCAGAATTGAGAGGCTATGGAAGAACGAGAGGTGAATTTTTATTACTATTTATTTTGTAATGTAACTTTACTTTTGATTTTTCATTAATATAATTTGTTTATTTGCTTACTCAGTGGAGAAAGATTTGTTTTCGGTCATCATTATTTGAGACCACACGAGACTTATCACGAACCAACACGCAAGTTCTACGAGAATGAAGTTGTCTGCGCACCACTATATGAGGCAGTACCTTGCGATTTGGTCGCTGGTCGCTGCTGGGTTTTGGATCCACACACCTTTTGCAAGGGTACGTTGTAAAAATTTTTATTATCAATGCCTGTATAAATGTACTATGATTTTTTCTACAAAACTATTTTTGAGGAGGTGATATCCTTTATTAAAATTTGTTTACTAAAAATTTAATTTTATTGAAATTAAAAAGATAGTTTTATAGTTATATTTAGATGCTACTACTTATTTTCAATAAATTTCAATAAATTCGTAAATCTTTTCAAAGTTAATTTAAAATCTTAAAATGAATCTTAAAATCTAAGATATTTTTTTCTTTAAAAAAGTAACAACAAGAAGCTGTAAGTCTTACAACAATTACTATCTTTGAATATGACTATGATATTTTTAAAGAATAAATGAATTTAAATAATACGCCAGTAGATATTTTTATGTTTTATTTAAATAACCGTGATTACTTTCAGGTCGACCGGTCAATTCGAGTCCTGAACATATATATGTGTGTGAATACCGCGTCGATCGACAAGCTAGATTATTTACAAAAGTCGCCAGGTCACGTCATCAAGTCTGCACAAAACCCTATGCATTTGAAACTTTTCCACAAAGAATAAAGCATTATCGCACTTACTTGGTAAGACTTACAAATTTTTTCTTAGATATAATAAAATAAATATATTTTGTATTAAATAATTATTACTAGCTATTGTTATATTGTTGAATTATACATTGCAGCCTCATAGTCTCGATGGTATAGCCTCTGGTAAAAGTGCAAAAGAAAAAAAGAAAAATGGTACAGAAACTGAGCCCAGTTCAAATAAAAATGAATCTCGCGAAATCGTTAAACTGAACAATAAGGATCAACCTCATAAACCTAGAGGTCGAAGACGACTCGTGGAAAATGCATCCATAACTACTCATATACACTTTGTTCAAGTAATATTGCTATTGAATATTTATTTTTTTCAAATATTCATTATATATATGTATATATATTTAAAGATTGATACCAACATTTTATCTTTTAGAGAGAAGACAAGAAAAAGAGACTGAATACGATATTGATCAATTTGTTAGACAAAATGCCAAACAAAAATGAACCCTTAGATATGTCAAATCTTTTGGAGCGTAATAGAAGAAATCGAAAAAGGCCTGGTATATTGAATCCGTGATATTGGGTAAGTAAAAATATTTAAAAATATCCATTGTGAATAAAATTAAAATCCTTTAATTACATGTATCCTAAAAAATCGATGCAAAAATCAAATCAGATTAATAATATATACATAATTATTTTCACTAATTGACTTATAATTTTTATTTTGCAGGTTATTTAAATGCCTAAATGTCTGCTCGGTTGACTGGAGGTAAATTTCAGATTTATTTTATCTATAGCAACGACTCGAAGAAAATTAGTCTTGCCGAGCACGTAATTTTTGGCATTTAAAAGCTTTTTATAACTGGCTAGGAAAAGTCGTTTCATGCAAGGAAATAAACTTTGCACGTAGGTTAGATAATTCAAGAAATGAAAAGAGAAGGAGAGAAAGAAATTAAATGCGAAACTTGCCATTATTAATGGATCTGAACAATCGATCTCATTGTACATGGCAAAATATAAATATTAGGCAAGTACGTCGATTGTAATTATTATTCCATCGGATAATTCAAAATGATCCGATGCTTGTAAAAAGTAATTATATACATACCCGCGGCGCGCGCAAGAACTAGATATTTAGAGAATCGCAAAAATTTATGAGCTAATTTAAAAAGTATCCTCGAGAGACGAAGAAAAAAGAGACCTTTAAGTCTCGTGAGAGGCCGATGGGCTTTTTTTATTTCGTAAAACGTATGTTATTTAATGTATATCGAAAAAATACATTTGTACAGAGTTACTTGTAAATTATTTTTATTTTTATCAGATTAATAATCATTGTTAAGACTAGAATAGTCGATTGTACAAATTATAGAAGTGCGCTCGCGTAGTCACACTTGAAATGTCGCGCAACTTTTAGTATTATATTTTTCATAATCCTGGTGTAATTAAAAAATTAGGGCATAGTCACTTAAGGCAAATTTAATAAAGTGGCGTGCGACTATTCTGTTTGTTTTGTAATACTTATCATATAACTTTATAAATGAATCGCATCGGTGTAATTACCAGTTATATCTTGTATCATAAATATTGATATGTCTACTTTTTAGACCATCAAGATTTTTAGTAAATAAATAAAAAGCGAGATACTAAATTTATTCTGCATAAAGCCTTATTAAAAGTTGTCTGTTGTAGTCAGGCATCTTAAATTAATTTATAGATTTTCTGCTTGATTTAAAGTTAAATACTTTATTCATCACATGTTGCACAGATTAAGCATTTTTGTATCTTAAATATATCAGTAATAGTAATTTTCTAGTAGTTAAAATTGTTTTATAAAATTATTACTTGATATTATGAAAAAATGCATGAAATACGAGTTTTTATCCTAACAAAGTTTGGATTTAATGTAAAAAAAAAATATTTTTGTTTTAACGTCTTTTCACGATGATTCGAAATAAATGTATCTATTTTTATAATTAAAACATTCAGGTATTTAGCCACGTACACTAAAAATAGTTTTTAAAGTAAAATGGTTAAAAGAACAAAAATGTAATGTACTTAGATGTCCAACTCTGATTGCTGTAAGTTCTACAGTAAAGAAACAAACACTTATCGCTATCATTCTTGGACTATTCCATAAAAATGAAAAGCAATTGCACAATTTTAAAAAAACAAGCTTTTACTATTTGCAAGCAACTTTTGTACAGAATGAGTTTTACTTCCGGTTAAACGACACATTCATATACCACTTAAAATATTCCTTGTAGCCTGTTTCTGACGCTAACATCGAAATAGTCTCGCGCCTTCTCACACAGGGCAGTTGGCAGGAGCTTGTGTAGCTTTATATATATGTATAAGTAGATGCGATAATGCTTTTGTACGTTTCTTTTTAAAGCCGCATGCACTGAGAGAAAACAGGAGTTGGAGGTATTACAGACGAGGGAGTGTACATTACTAAATTGAAAAGGAGTCAGCTGCATGACGCCATCTGTACTTGCCGCCGCTCTTCGTAA